>WNGS01100693.1:55306-84638 GCA_020271785.1 Procambarus virginalis
CCCACCCGTGCCAAAAACACCCACCGCAGGAAAGGTATCAACAGCAGAACCTAGGCATCCAAAATCAGAGCAACAGTCAGCAAGCAAATAGAAGAAGGCAACACAATAGGGGCAATCAGAGTCATCATCAGTGAAGACACAGTTGCCACCAGGGATGCCGATACAGCACAAGCCCTAAGGGAAAAACACCCACCCAGAGCTCCTCGTAACGACAGTGTTCCCCTAGTCGGTGTCACCAGGACAGAACCCCTGTGTGTGCTCGAATCAATGGTGCATAAAGCAGCTTTATCCTTCCCACCAGGATCAGCAGGTGGGTTCACAGGACTAAGACCCAACTACATCAAACAAATGCTCAACCCTGCACTGGAAGACATTGCACAGTACCTCCTTGTGGAACTAACTAGATTCGCCAACACATGTCTAGCTGGCAACATACCAGAGACCATACATCCTCTCTTTTTTGGCGCTACCGTCTGTGCCCTGAGGAAAAAAGATGGAAGAATCAGACCGATACCTGTGGGCAATTCACTCCGGCGTCTCGTCGCTAAGGCTGCAGCTCGAGCAGTTAGTCAGGCAGCAGCCGACATGCTGAAACCAAAACAGCTTAGGTTTGGCATTCTCCAAGGGTGTGAGGCAGCGGCTCATGCAGCTAGAGCCTACATTGCCAACATTACGGATAAAAAAGCTCTGATAAAGCTGGACTTCAAAAATGCTTTCAATCTGGTTAGAAGGGATGCAGTACTCAATGCGGTTCATCGCCTTTTTCCTTCCCTCTACCCGTTTGTAATCTCATGCTACAGCAAGAATCTAACTTTGCTTTTTGGGGAACATGAAATTGAATCACAAGAAGGTGTCCAACAGGGTGACCCCCTTGCTCCTTTTCTTTTCTGCCAAGTCATCAAGGAAGCCACCGATAACCTGTCCAGTGAGCTTAATATTTGTTTTTTGGACGATGGTACTCTAGCCGGCTCCCCAGCCTCACTCTTGGACGACATAAGAATAATTCAGGAGCAAGGAGCAAGCCTAGGCCTTACCCTGAACTCTTCCAAGTGCGAAATAACCTCCACCAACCAGCACATAATAGAGCAAATAAAGGTTGTTTTGCCTGACATTCATACAACCAACCTGAGGACAGCACACTCCTAGGTGCTCCTCTTGAAAGAAATGCCATCGACGAGGTCCTTGGTAAGATCACTGACCAGAAGAGGATGAACGAGAGGATTGAAGACATCGATGCTCATGACGCATTTTACCTCATCACCAGATGATTGTCCCTCCCCAGGCTGACCTACTTTCTAAGATGTTCGCCATCTTTCAACAATATTAAATTAGAAGAGTATGACAGCTTGCTAAAATCAACACTAGAAAAAGCTCTCAATCTTTCCCTTAGCGACTTACAGTGAAATCAGGCCTCCCTTCCTGTCAGACTAGGGAGCCTTGTCATGCGCACAGCAAAACAAATTGCTGTACCAGCGTTCCTGTCCTCTTCAGTGGGGTCTCACAACTTGGTGAAGAAAATCCTACCTGAGCACCTAGTTCAACAGGCAGGGGTACATGATCCCAGCTTCACAGACTGCACAATCAAATGGGTCTCTCTCGCATGACCAGCACCCCCAACCACCGCCTTCTGAAGCCTATTAGCAATCCAGCTGGGATCGCCACATTGCCGAGAAGCTGCGACTTTGCTAGAAGCTGCTACAACACCACATGACACTGCCCGACTTAGAGCTGTAGCAGCTCCCCATGCAGGTGATTTCCTATTAGCAACCCCAATGTCAGCAACCGGCACCCGTCTCACACCGCAGGCCCTCTGAATTGTCGTGGCTCTCCGCCTCGCTGCACCAATCCACACCAAATACAGGTGTATTTGCGGTGAGGCAGAGGCCGACAGGGACGGACGGCATGGCCTTCTCTGCCAAAGGACAGGAGGATGGCATGCAAGCCACAGTGAGGTCAATGACATTATTAAGAGAAGCCTTACCACAGCCAGTTGTCCAGCAGAGAGAGAGCCCCGTTACCTAATGTCCCGCAACTCTGATGAGCCTGTCGGTCGCCCAGACGGAATCACGGTGAACCCCTGGAAGAATGGTAGACAGTTGGTGTGGGACTACACTTGCGTTTCAACTTTAGCCAATACCTATGTTGACTTCAGTGCTACACAAGCAGGAGGAGCTGCCAATCACTGGGAAGCGGCCAAGTGACGTAAATACAGAGACCTTGAGCACCACTACAATTTTGTCCCCACTGCCTCAGAGACACTTGGAGCCTGAGGTAAAAGTGCTGCTAGCTTTTTGAAGGAGTTGGGGTCTAAGCTAATCGAAACAACTAGAGACCCTAGAGCTGCCAGTTTTCTTTTTCAGCGCCTTAGTGTGGCAATCCAGAGAGGGAATGCTTACTGCATCCATGGTTCCTGCCCACCATCTGAGGAACTGGAGGAGCTATTCAACTTGTGACAAGCAACCTTGTACCCTGCATGTAATCAATATTGTAACTTTTTTGGTGTAATGACATTTTCAAATAAAGTTAGATAAATATACACACATACCAAAAGAATAGGGGTGGTAGGAGAAGAAAATATCAAAGTGTTCAGTGAGGATCCACAAGGTCTTCTCTGAATACTGTTTATTTTCTTCTCCGAGGCTATGGGTCCCTACACTTGCACCTGAGGTGGTACCCCTTCTAGGTATAAAAAAAAATATTAATGATTCTACACACGAATCTTCTCAATATTTCTTTTGCTTTTCTTCACTTTTTTGGGGAAGTTTAAAAATTAACTCTACAAAGGTAATTTTCACACTTTATTATGGTCTGACGCCTAGGGATGCAATTTGCAAGGCACTCTTTACATTTTCAAAGACAATTTACCATGCTGTTGTTGTTGTTGTTGTTGTTGTTTAAGATTCGCTACTTGGAACAAAAAGTTCCAAGTCGCACGGGCTATGGTGAGCCCGTAGTGGACTTACCTGGCACAGGAGCGGGGCTGTAACTTGTTTTTTTTATTTATTTACCATGCATTTGCAAAAGCTTATATTCTCTTGGGTGAGGTGGCACAGGACGTGCGTGATTGAGATGAACGACTGGATGAAACATAATTGATATTAATAGGTTATTACATGCATGAACTTAAGCAGCTTATGTTGACAACTAAATAAGCACAACTACCATCAACCACAGCCATCAACCACCACTACCACCAACAACAACCATCACTGCCACCAATCACAACCATCAACCACCATTACCACCAACCACAACCATCAGCCACCACTGCCTCCCACTACAACATTAACCTCCAGTATGGGGGTTAATGGTTTAACTTTGCAGGATAGGGGTTAATGGTTTAATTTTGCAGTATGGGGTTAATGGTGTAACTCTTGCAGCATGGGGTTAATGGTGTAACTCTTGCAGCATGGGGTTAATGTGTAACTCTTGCAGCATGGGGTTAATGGTGTAACTCTTGCAGCATGGGGTTAATGTTGTAACTCTTGCAGCATGGGGTTAATGGTGTAACTCTTGCAGCATGGGGTTAATGGTGTAACTCTTGCAGCATGGGGTTAAGGGTGTAACTCTTGCAGCATGGGTTAATGGTGTAACTCTTGCAGCATNTTCATCTCTGAGATAACATACAAACTTCATTTTCTGAGCGATTCTAACCAGTTTTACTTTTATGTGCAACTTTTTAGCTCTAAGGTTTCATTGCAGTTGTTTATTTATAAACCCATGACCTTGGGAGTTTAAATTTTTATCATCTAAATTTTGCGAATATTTTAAGGCCACATTTACTATTTTTTTATAGTAAACTATACTCCCAACAATATTAAAAAAACAAATTAAAATGAAGGGTATATGCAATTCTGAGCCTGTAATAAATGAACTACAAATTAAATTTTAAAATAGTTTAGTTAATTTGCAATTGAGAAATTGTCAACTTTTTTAAGTATTTTTTTCTCCTTTTATGTCATGATGTTGATTCTTTAGGAAAAGTTGATGCAATTAATATGTAGATTATGCACAAAAATTTTTAGTGTTTGAAGGTTGATTAATTGTGCTCCTGGCCCTTTAAAAGTGGTGATATTTTCCCCATCTGCGGGGCAATTAAGAAAAATATATTTTTCCAATCATGGCCGCTGAGTGAATGTAGACAATTAGGAGAGGTTGATATTGTCGCGGTCATTGCTCACGGGTAAATGAAGACAAGTAAGAAAATTTGATATGTTGTTGCCAGCATGTACATTGGGTAAATGAAGACAATTAGGAGAGGTTAATACTAAACAAATCCACAAAAGCCGTGATGAGGGTTCGAACTTACGCCTGCGATGATCCCAGAGGCTGCATTAGTCGACTAGGCCACGACGTGGAAAAGAATTGTAACCGGGAATTCCACTGACCTCACACGGATCCTGCAGCCTCTTCGAGGCACAATCCAAGGTTTTACACAATTCCCCCATGCACTCGGGCTCTGCCAACAAGCTGTTCTACCACCTTCGCCCTCACTTCAGTACATACAGAAATCACAATTAGCGTGATGCATCAAATGAACAAATCCACAAGCGCCGTGATGAGGGTTCAAGCTTACGCCCTGGATGATCTCAGACGCTGTCTTAGTTGACTAGGCCATGACAGTGAAAAGAATTGCAACCGGGAGTTCCACTGACCTCACACGGATCCTGCAGCCTCTCCGAGACACAAACCAGGGTTTTACACAACTCCCCCATACACTCGGGCTCTGCCAACATGCTGTTCTACCACCTTCGCCCTAACTTTAATAAACAGAAGTCACAATAGTGTGATACACCAAATGAAGAGATAGAATAGCTTGCTGTCAGAGCCCGAATGCATGGAGCAATTGTGTCATATAGGGTCATTGTGACCACCGTGTTCAGTGTCATATAGGGTCATTGTGACCACCGTGTTCAGTGTCATATAGGGTCATTGTAATTACCGTATTTAGTGTCATACAGGTTCATTGTGACCACAATGTTCAGTGTCATATGGAGTCATTGTGACAACCGTGTTCAGTGTCATATAAGATCATTGTGACCACCGTGTTCAGTGTCATATAGGGTCATTGTGACCACCGTGTTCAGTGTCATATAGAGACATTGTGATTACCGTGCTTAGTGTCATACAGGATCGTTGTGATCACGGGTTCAGTGGCATTTGGTGTCATTGTCACCAACGTGTTCAATGTCACATAAGGTAATTGTGACCACCGTGTTCAGTGTCATATAGAGTCATTGTGGCCACCCTGTTCAGTGTCATATAGAGTCCGAGTGTTATTGTTACCACAATGTTAAGTATCATGTATGGGTTGTGGGTCATTGTGACAACCCTGTTCAGTGTCATAGGGTCTGAGTGTCATTGTTACCACAGTGTTCAGTGTCATATAGAATCATTGCGATCACCGTATTCAGTATCATATAAGGTCATCCTGGCCACAGTGATCAATATCATATAGGATCTAAGGGTCATTTTAACCACAGTGTTGAGAGTCATATAGGACCATTGTGACCAGAGTGTTCAGTATCTTTGTGACCCCAGTGTCATATAAGGTCATTGTAACCAGCAAGTTCGGTGCTATATAGGGTAATTGTAACTACCGTGTTCAGTGTCATATAGTGTACTTGTGACCACCATGTTCAGTGCTATATAGGGTAATTGTGACTACCGTGTTCAGTGTCATATGGGGGAATTGTGACTACCATGTTCAGTATCATATAGGATCATTATGACCACCATACGTTTTCAGTGTCATATAGGGTCATTGTGACCACCATGTTCAGTGTCATATAGGGTCAATGTGACCACCGTTTTCAGTGTCATATAGGGTCATTGTGACCACCGTGTTCAGTGTCATATAGGGTCATTGTGACCACCGTTTTCAGTGTCATATAGGGTCATTGTGACCACCGTGTTCAGTGTCATATAGGGTCAAGGTGACCACCGTTTTCAGTGTCATATAGGGTCATTGTGACCACCGTGTTCAGTGTCATATAGGGCCATTGTGACCACCGTTTTCAGTGTCATATAGGGTCATTGTGACCACCGTGTTCAGTGTCATATAGGGTCAATGTGACCACCGTTTTCAGTGTCATATAGGGTCATTTTGACCACCGTATTCAGTGTCACATAGGGTTGTAATAACCCAACCGGTGCTACACCCCCCCTCACTTAACACCCCAACTTAACACTGCCTGGAAGCTCACTGTGACCCTCACTGAACTGCCAGCTAATATTATTCTGAAATATTTAATGGGGGGAAGCAACAGCATAAAAGGGTTATTAATTTTAAATAATGAATAAAAACTTAAACGTATACTGCCACCACTTTCATGATACCTGAATGTGTCTGGATTACTGATCTCCCAGGAAGGACAGAAATCAATTATCATGAACTTGGAGGGCGTAGGAATCTTGGTAAAAATGCTTGGGGATTAACTATATCGAAACCTTTACTCTACTTATTGAGGAATCAAGGGCAACTTTAATATCCCTGAAATGGAGGAGAACACCTGCGGATTTCTAGTACAACACATAAAAAACATATATTAAAAATGACTCAGCATTAATATAAGGAGGAACAGATAACTAAACAACAAATTATATTAATAAAACTTTATTTAAGAAATGACACGTTTATTGAAATCAAATTGAAATATATCCTACTCTAAACATCAATAAGAGGCAATATAACCGGAGTGCAATTTTTTGCTGTACCAAACTGACCCTGATGGGGACCTGTCCGCAGTCTAGGAGCGCCAATAATTTCAAACCAAATCTGGATGCATATAAGGTCATTGTAACCAGCAAGTTCAGTGCTATATAGGGTAATTGTAACTACCGTGTTCAGTGTCATATAGTGTACTTGTGACCACCATGTTCAGTGCTATATAGGGTAATTGTGACTACCGTGTTCAGTGTCATATAGGGAATTGTGACTACCATGTTCACTATCATATAGGATCATTATGACCACCATACGTTTTCAGTGTCATATAGGGTCATTGTGACCACCATGTTCAGTGTCATATAGGGTCAATGTGACCACCGTTTTCAGTGTCATATAGGGTCATTGTGACCACCGTGTTCAGTGTCATATAGGGTCATTGTGACCACCGTTTTCAGTGTCATATAGGGTCATTGTGACCACCGTGTTCAGTGTCATATAGGGTCAAGGTGACCACCGTTTTCAGTGTCATATAGGGTCATTGTGACCACCGTGTTCAGTGTCATATAGGGCCATTGTGACCACCGTTTTCAGTGTCATATAGGGTCATTGTGACCACCGTGTTCAGTGTCATATAGGGTCAATGTGACCACCGTTTTCAGTGTCATATAGGGTCATTTTGACCACCGTGTTCAGTGTCACATAGGGTTGTAATAACCCAACCGGTGCTACACCCCCCTCACTTAACACCCCAACTTAACACTGCCTGGAAGCTCACTGTGACCCTCACTGAACTGCCAGCTAATATTATTCTGAAATATTTAATGGGGGGAAGCAACAGCATAAAAGGGTTATTAATTTTAAATAATGAATAAAAACTTAAACGTATACTGCCACCACTTTCATGATACCTGAATGTGTCTGGATTACTGATCTCCCAGGAAGGACAGAAATCAATTATCATGAACTTGGAGGGCGTAGGAATCTTGGTAATAATGCTTGGGGATTAACTATATCGAAACCTTTACTCTACTTATTGAGGAATCAAGGGCAACTTTAATATCCCTGAAATGGAGGAGAACACCTGCGGATTTCTAGTACAACACATAAAAAACATATATTAAAAGTGACTCAGCATTAATATAAGGGGGAACAGATAACTAAACAACAAATTATATTAATAGAACTTTATTTAAGAAATGACACGTTTATTGAAATCAAATTGAAATATATCCTACTCTAAACATCAATAAGAGGCAATATAACCGGAGTGCAATTTTTTGCTGTACCAAACTGACCCTGATGGGGACCTGTCCGCAGTCTAGGAGCGCCAATAATTTCAAACCAAATCTGGATGCCCTGGCCCCTTGGCCAATGGGTGCCCGGTCCTACCCTTGGGGACTCTGCCTCTTGAGACTACACCAATCTCTTGAACCCCAGGTGTAGTACCCCTGGCGTCACTAACCAATGAAACAAAAGCCCCGGCTCTTAGCCGATGAATAGCCTGACACTGCCTGGAGACGGTCTTCTCTCTTCTCACGTAAACTGGAAATAAACAGTTATAACCAGCTCGTTGGAACAAGCTTCGTCTGGCCAGCCACCCCAAGAGGAAATTTGAGAACATGGTTTAATGGCAATGAGTTTTACTGCCCTCATTTTGTCAATGACTTCAGCGGAACAGAGAAAGAGAGAAGAATGGTAGGCCCGGATTGGGAAGGGGGATTGGGGAAGGAAGGATTAGGGAATAGGAGGATTGGGGAAGAGCGGGACATATGACCTGCAACGGAAGGGCCGTGTCCCTTGCCTACAGACACTTGACTTGAACTGTTAATGACAGGAAAGTCCCAACGGAGAGGGGAGGGGAGAAGAATAAACAAGGGAGGGAAAGGCGAACGAGGGTAAGTGGAGAGGAAAGAAGTATGGTCTGAGCACAGATCATTACAGAGTCATCTTGATCACAGTGATCAGTGTCATATAGGGTCTATAAGGGTAATTGTAACTACAGTGTTCGGAGTTATATAGGGCCATTGTTACCAGAGTGTTCAGTATCTTTGTAACCACCGTGTTCAGTGTCCTATAGGGTCATTGTAACCACCATGTTCAGTGATATATAGGGTCATTGTTACCACCATGTTCAGTGATATATAGTGTGACGTTGTTCCCCCCCCCCCTTCTAATTCTCCCACGCTTGCTGTAAGAGTCATGTCCACTATTCCCGAGCGTTCTCTACGTTGCGGGCCTCAGTTTAACATATGTGGGAGAGTATAGTGTTCTCGCAAAGCCGAGAAATTCGTGAAGGTAGAGTATTTTGGCCTGTGGGATAGGCCCTTTAGGGAGCCAATATGGCGCTGGCTACTCTGTTCTCCCGCCAAAACTGTGTGACGTCAGTGACACCAGATTGGTCACCGTCAGCGACGTGGCACTGGGAGCCAATGAAAACCTCCCTTGGCAAATGTGACGTCACATAGGCAGGGGGGTCCAGCCGTAGCGACAGGTTGGCGCCATCAGTCTCACACGGCACGTCTTCGAGGTAGGACGTGCGCTAAAGAATCCTGTCAAGTGGACGGATTACCCGAGCTCCGGTGGATATAAGCGTCTCCTGTTGTCAGCACGCATTCTGAGAGGTCTTCCTTCACCCCAGGTGTGGACCAAATAAGGAATTGACGGAATATTGAGCAACAAGTGCTCTGGGACAGGTGCGTTGCAAGAAGTGGGCCGGGCATCGACGTGTGTGACGTCCTTGGCAGTTCACCAGTATAGGAGGCAGCATAGTGGCCGGGCCATTCCACCGTGAGGGAACCTAGTTGACCGACTTGTCAACTAGGTTGGACGTGTGATCGACGGTCCTGTCAGTTTTGACAGTAAGACGACAATCCCGTGGAACCTTACGAGTCACCAACTATATGCAAGCACGTCGAGAAGTCTTCCTTCATACCTAGTGACATACCTAGACCGACGAGGGAATTGACAGTGTAGTGAGCTTCAAGTGCTCTGGAGTCGGGTGCTGGGCAAGTGGAGCTTAAGCAGTATCGTCTGGGACGACTAATAACTTCACAGTGACATTGTAGTGGCGGGGCCAGTTCCACTGGGAGTGCAGTGACAAGGAACTAATTGGGATCCGTACGACTACCGCCGAGACGTAGGCTGGCTGCCGTAGTTGGGAGGAAAGTTGACGGCCAGGAGACCGACTCCAACCCTGCAAAGAAGTGGAAGAGGAGCACAGACCTGCAGTGTACAAAAGCGGCGAGACGCGATCATCCTGGGACGTTGGCTTGTGTTTCTGGAGGGTGTACGAGGCGAGAGCCTGGACCAGGAGTTGCAACTCAACTCTCATCATAGGATAGGTGAAGTAGGTGCTTACAGTTACCCTCCCAATTCCACTTTAGTTAGCTATATATTTTTGCCAGAGTATTTTTCATGTAGTGAGCAAGTCTCACCTGGATCTATGTCACAGAGGGCACAGTGTGTGGTGAGGCTACCCAGAGCACTCACTGTATTCGTTTACATATATCTATGTATGGTGTGTGCAAGCACCAGGATTTACTAAGGAAGTTGCTGTGTATAGAATTCATTTCCTGTGATCATAATATATATTACTAGTTATTGGTGTTAGGCTATGAGCCCAGACTTTATATAAATGCTATTATTGATCTCCATGATTTATATATATATATATATATATATATATATATATATATATATATATATATATATATATGCCTGTGTATTGATTAATGATTTATCCATGTATATGCCTTTGTACTGAATAGTCTCATATATGTGAAGTGATTACCTGTGATATCGCCTTTTGAGAGGAATTATAGATTCATAGAACAGTACAGTGATTAAGTGTGTTAATAGTAAATATTATCAAGAACAGTGTTGTTTCTCGGTTCAGTGAAAAAACACTTTGAGTGCAGTGAGAATAAGTTATTGATCGTGAGGCCAGTGAGGTGGTGTATCGCGTCCTATTGGAATCATAAATATGTCATGTGAATGGTAAACATAGTGGTTCGCGAAAAGTTTAAGAAACGGGGATCGCGACGCCATAGGAAAACAAGCAATAATCTTTCTCACGAGCGTTAGGGCCAGAGGGTCAGCTGATATTCTGACAGGTGACGTTAATGAGGAAGCGTGTTGCCATATCGGTGTGCTCCAGATTATTTATTGATGAGAAAACAGCTGTTGTACTTGTTTCCGATATGTGTATTGATGCATAAATATCTCGTTGTTTTTAAGTAAAATACCAAAACTCTTTGGTGTTTATATCATCCCCTCCATATACCTTGTGACTGCGAAAAGATAAATAAGACAGAGTGACAGGAATAATTACTTGCCTGATACCAAACTAATCGAACTTGCTCTTGCCACAATTACCACAATTACACAACACCACTGTAGTGTTACTGGACACCTAAATACACCAGTTGGCGACCTTGAAGGCTGTGTGAGAGTCCTTGTCGGGGCGGGCACACAAATTGAGGGAACAGTCTGTGTCTCCACTCACTCTATGACCTGAGGCCGGTTGGGAGATCGACTGGGGTACTCTCCTGGGCGTGCAGTGGCGCCGAGAGGATCGAGGGAAGACCTGTAGGACTACGGTGAGTAACGGCCATCGTCAGAACAACTGCTTTGAGAGGTTTCAGGGATAAAGTCCTTGCAGTACAGTTGCTCACCCACCCCCACATTCACGTGAACCCCGACATAGGGTCATTGTAACCACCATGTTCAGTGTCATATAGGGTCATTGTGACAACCGTGTTCAGTGTCATATAAGGTCATTGTGACCACCGTGTTCGGTGTCATATAGGGTCATTGTGACCACCGTGTTCAGTGTCATATAGGGGCATTTTGGTGACCGTGTTCAGTGTCATATAGGGTCATTGTGACCACCGTGTTCAGTGTCATATAGGGTCATTGTGACCGCCGTGTTCTGTGTAATATAAAGTCATTGTGACCACCGTATTCAGTGTCATATAGGGTCATTGTGATAATTGTATGTATGTTTGTATGAACTGCATTACAAACTACCTGTGCACAAACTGTTTACCTAGAAACATTACAAACTGTGCACCTTATACAGGCTGAGTATAAGTTGCACAACAAACTAACACTCACAGGATGAGTATAAGGTGTACAACAAAAAATCCCTCACTGGATGAGTATAGGTGCACAATAAACTACCACACGCAGGATGGTATGGGGTGCACAATAAACTTCCACTCCCAGCATGGGTATAGGGTGCACAATAAAGTACCATTCACAGGGTGAGAATTGTGTGTACAATATACGACTACTCACCGGGTTAGTAAATGGAAAACAAGAAATTACTACCCACAAGATGGACAAGGAGTGCTCAATAATCTTTGTATAAACTCATACAATTCAGAGGAGGAGTAGGAGCTGCACAACAAACTACCACACCCAGGATGGGTATGGGGTTCACAACGAACTACCACACCCAGGATGGGTATGGGGTTCACAACGAACTACCACACCCAGGATGGGTATGGGGTTCACAACGAATTTCCACACCCAGGATGGGTATGGGGTTCACAACGAACTACCACACCCAGGATGGGTATGGGGTTCACAACGAACTACCACACCCAGGATGGGTATGGGGTTCACAACGAACTACCACACCCACGATGGGTATGGGGTTCACAACGAACAACCACACCCACGATGGGTATGGGGTTCACAACGAACTACCACACACAGATTGAGTTTGGGATTGTTCAATAAACAACCACTCACAGGATGGGAATGGTGTACACAATAAACTATCTGCAGCTGGCGGCAACAATCAATATGAAGTGTACACAGAACAGGTATTTACATGTCTCCAAGTATATGTGGCTCACCTTAGTGTTTTCCATAGTCAGTGACAAAGAACCTGTTAGGTTTATGTTGTTGTTGTTTTAGATTCAGCTACCTGGAACAATAAGTTCCTAGTAGCACGGGCTATGGTGAGCCCGTAGTGGACTTATTTAGGTGTCCACCAAGGCCTACTCTACTGATGAAGTTGTACAAGATGAAACCCACAACAGCTGTCTTACTCCTTTGTGCATATTAACTGCTAAGTGAACAGTGCCACCAGGTAAAAAACCTGTCTTTCTCCTTTTGTTCCAGCACAGGATCGAACCTGGGATCCATGGAAGTGAGCCGACGACCTAGCTACATCTGTTTTTTTTTTTTGTTTAGTGTTAACTTTATAATTATGAATCGAAGTTGGTTAAATATTATTGCCACTATGATAGCTTTCTGCTTATTGCCACTGCTAGAAAATTTATATAATATTTGTTTTTCGAAATTTAAACAAATGTGACTATAGCATAATTATAAATTTAGACATTTTTATTGATATTAACTTTACTGAAGTTTAACTACTGCAAAGAATTTCTTATGTAATATCAATAAAATACTTTGTGGGAAAACCTGCCGGGATTAATATGAGAGAACTACTAGGGACTTGTACTGTACTAAATTAAAAATTACTGTATGCAAAATTAATTCAACTAAAGTTTCAAGCTAGGGTCGTAAATCCTAGCTCCTCTTTTCCTAGTGACAAACTGTGGGCTGTAAGGGGCAAGTGGGGATGAATGGAGAAGTTGACTAAAAATCCACAATCTACCTGCAGAGAAGTATCTCACATCACCTTGTATTGGTAATACAATGATTAGATTTAATAATTCTGTTCTATAACTGAACACAACCATGGTTCTGTTTAAATCAGGGATTTAAACATGTATGCAGTGAAGCCTAGCACCATAACTATGACAGCCAATATTCTTTTACTATAAACACAATAATTTATATTGTAGAAGTATGCTATTTATGAATATGCAATCAAATGACCTTAAATGTGGTCTAAGTACTGTTAACTAAATACTAAAGATTATATTCAATAGGTTAAACTTATATTATAAATTAAAGATAACTAAGCAAGCAATTGTTAACTTAATTTATATGTTCAAGTATATTTATATAGATATATTCATATTAAATGAAGAGATTCGGTAAGCTAGACTGCATGCTTCCCAGACAAGTGACACTCATGAAGTTGTGAATCTCAAGAATGTCTGGTGACCTGGTTGTGTGCTCCACTCTACACTCTTTTTAGATTGTTTTACTAGGAGTTTCCATATAGATATAGGCCAGGTATTCCCCCAGTTCTAGAGAGTAATCACTGGTGATAAAGATAATTGGATAAGGTGTCCTAAGCTGAAAATTGTTTGCAATGGTCACCGTCACATGTTTCACTCAGTAAAGAAAAGCGTTTTGTCCCTGTACCGTGGTGGGCGCTTCTCTCCCAGCCATCGTCCCTCCATGCTCCCTGAGCAAGGTAGCCTTCAATGAATATTGACTGATTATTTTTACTCTCTAGACAAATGATTGGGATAAGATGTGATTATAATATAATTAAATATAGGATATAAAGAATATAAGTAGTACTTGCTAGCACTACTGAATCTTAATAAGGATTTGATTTAATCCTTACAGGAAATCGATTGATGATCCAATAGTTTTTTAATTAAAAAATCCTTCCAGAAGCTTCTAGTTCCTTGAGAAATCACGCACAAAGTCACATAGGCAACCAAGGGCCCTGTGGCTATACGAGATCACAAGTGGCATTGTCATGTAGGATCCATACGTATAATGAATCTGTAGTGATTCTGATATGATTTTCATATGATTTTGTTATGATTTAGATATGATAAAAAAATAATACAATTCTTAGATAATAATATAGATATAGTGAGTAAAATTCCGTCACGTCTTCCAGAGGGAGAGAACTGACACAGAGTCTAATATTAAGGACAATTTTAACAATATGTGTTCATCAGATTGATAATACAAGTGCAAATTTTGCTTGCACTTTTGTGAGGCTGCCTTTTGTGGATAATTGTGCCTGTTAGGAGTCTGTGGGTAATGTGGAGTTAGAGGTTCTGGTGGTCTCCCAGGATCTAACTGTAGCTGGCTCACTGATTCCACGTGGATGAGTTTGTCCAATGTCTTTAGGAAAGTTGTTCCTTTAGACAGGATTTTGACTATTCTCAAAATCCCTCAGCTATATGGATGGACAGAGAAAACTTTACCCCAATGGCCCCTCAGCCCTAGGGTCATCACTGTCTACCAAGACAATATTGGCAGGTTGGAGATTAGATATATTATAAGGGACATTGGCCCCCATAGTGATGTTCTCGTAGAGATGTAAGATATTCTTTTGTCCAAACATCATTCCATTTTTGGATTATGCTGGACAGATGCTAATACCCCTGAACCAACTCACTCTGACCCACATATGAGGGATCTCTGATCTAATCATCCACTAGAGATGGTACTGGAGTCAGAAGTCTTCCATACATTAGGTGGGAAGGACTTAATGGTTCATGTTGAGCAGGATCTTTTGACAGTTAATATTATCCATTCATAAAATCCTCCGTGCATGGGGCTCTCGGAAGGATAAATTTCCATCTGCAGTGATGCTGTTCCAGTGTGGAAGTAACTGCAGAATGAGAATAGATTTCCCACAGACATGCTTTCCCAGCTACCAAGTTTGCTCCGTTATCTGAAATCATTAGCTTAGGGCATGATCGGCGTGCTGCGAATCTGCAGAAAACCTGTTTAAATGATTGAGCGGTCATATCGGGTGTTACCTCCAGATGTACTGCTCTGGTGGTGGCACAGGTGAACAGACAGATGTATGCCTTGATAGGTTGCTTATCTGCAGTCCCTGTTAGATATATGGCACAAGTATAATCTACTCCTGTCGTCTCGAAAGGATGTAGATGGACCACTCGTTCCTTTGGTAGTTGTGCTGGTCCTTGATAAGAGCACGTTCTTGCATCGTACCTTCGTCATATCATGCAATTTTTCAAGATTGATTTGACTGACTGTCTTCCCTGAGGAATCCAGTACTACTGTCTGATATGTGGGAGTGTGTCTAACACTCCTCCATGTTTGATGATTTGTTGATGTGTATGTAACACAATCAACCTTGTGATCCAATGATTCTTGGGTAATAGCCATGGATGCACAGAATCTAGATTGATATCTGTATGTTCATGTCTTCCTCCACAATGCAGAATATTGCTAGTTTCTTGGTCTATCCACAGACCAAAATTGTGTTTTACCTTATGTGGAATATTTTCATAGTTATTCCCATAAGTTTCTCTCTCGGTTTGTCTTACCCAATAGATAAGTGCTTCTGGAAAAGTGAATTTTATACCTTTTTTCCTGAGATAATGAAACACGTTTTGTGTTACTTTGATTAATTTGATGAGCAAGGAGTAACGAGTACAATCCTAGACTATTATTTGGGCTTGCTGCCTGGTGGTAGTTATGGTTTGTGTCGTAATGACGTTTGGCTTTTGTTCCGGCCAACTACTATTCACTACACACAGAGATCACACTAAGGTGATGCATCAAATGAACAAATCCACAATGGTCATGACGAGGATTCGAACCTGCGTCCGGGAGCATCCCAGACACATTCGAATCCTCGTCACGGCCCTTGTGGATTTGTTCCTTTGATGCATTACATTAGTGTGATCTCTGTGTGTAATGATGTAAGGGCGAAGAGGGAGAACGGCCTATTGACATAGCTCGGGTGCAGGGGGGAGTTGTGTAAAATCCTGGTTTGTGCCTCGGAGAGGCTATGGGATCCATTAAGTTCAGTAGAGGTTCGGTTTCAACTCTTTTAATCCTGTCGTAGCTCAGTCGATTAAGGCAGTGTCTGGGATGCTCCCGGTCGCAGGGTCGAATCCTCGTCACGGCCCTTGTGGATTTGAACATTCACTAACCATTGAGGCCCATGAAACCAAATATCTGCCTTTGCAAACGGTTTAAACGTCATCCCTCTGGATGAGAGATCAGCTGGATTATCTTTTGTTGGTACATTCAACAATTGAAAGCCTGCAGAAATTTCTTTAATTTCCGAGACGCGATTTCTTACATACGGAGTTGAACATTTGTCATTCCGTACCCATTGTAAGACAGCTTCATTGTCAGACCATATGATGACATCTTTGATGTTCATGGTAGACAAGACTTGTTTGATATGCACTGCTAAGCGTGTGCCAGTTAGCAATGCAGTTAGTTCCATCTGAGGCAAAGTCCTCTTTTTTAATGGAGAGACTCTGGCCATAGAGGTGATAAAATATGATTAATGGGAAGTCACTAAGTAAGCACAAACTCCAAATGCTCTGGCTGATACGTCTCGAATATATGTAGTGTTACTTCATAATTTTCCTCAACTATGTTTCTCGGAAAGATTGTCTGTTCGACTAAAGTGGAGCCATCACCATCCAAGCTTTTTGTAACTGGAGTGGTAGTGGATCATCCCAACCAACTTTTGACTTCCAAGCTTCTTGCACCAATAAACGCCAATATTAACCATTGTAGTAACCCTACCTGCTCTACCATTTCTCTCCACTCAATATCCAAGCTTAACTCTGCTTACAGCTCAGTATGACCCCTCACTGAGTTGCCGCAAATATAAGCTGAAATATTAAACGAGGAGGAACAACAAGAATAGGGATTATTATTTTAAAATTAATAATTAAAAAACTCATTAAAAACTGCCACCACCTTCCCGCTAACATAAATGAATGTGTCTAAATTACTGCGTCCACAGGAAGGAAGGGAATCAATAATCATGAACTCACGGACAATAGAGTCATGGTAAATACATCTTGAGAATTAATACTGTAATCTTTACTATACTGATTGAGGATTCTAGGACAACTCTAATATCCATAAAATGGAGGAGAACCCAGGGGAATTTCTAGCACAGCAATTGAAAACTACAATTAAGAATGAATAACACAGCATTAAACAAAGGGGGACTGATAACTAAACACAAAATCTAATTAGTTGTTTTCTTTATCACACGTATATTGAAATCAAATTGAAAAAAATATATCCTACTTTACTAAGACATCCTACGAGGCAATTGGAGAACGGTGTGTAATTTACTTGACGTACCAAAAGTCAGACAGACATTACCTTAATCCTGCAAAATCTGCCAAGATGTTGAATGGCTTGCCCCACAGGTCAAGAGACCTATACCCCATAAGCCCTAAGTGGGTCGAATACTTTGCTAAACTGTGAAAGCAAATCCTTTTTTGTAGCAATGCAATTGTTTACTGGTACTTATTTGATTGATATGGTGTCTGAGATTAGGTCCCATTCCATACCTAACACCTTAAGTGATTTTGGTACGAGATATTCAGGGTAATCTATCTTAATTTGATTAATCAATGTTTAATTATTTCCATGTTGAGGCCCATGATTGTTGTGGCATGTACTGGCATGGTAGTTGTAAATGTCCAGGCCATTGTCTTAGCTTTGCTAATTGAGATTTAAATTGACTATAAGCCACATGATAGTTGGAAGGTAAGGTTTTATGGTTGATTTTTCACAGTAACCTTACCCAGTACTGTCCATCATGGTACTGTACAGTTTCTACGTACTGATTATATGTACAGACATTATAAGGACTTGGTTGTTCAGGAATTATTCCTATTGCATCAAGTTCTAACAATTTATGTAAGGAGTCTAATCTGACATAAATCATGTGGGGTATATTAAGTGGTGGCTGTTCTTTGCCTAGACAAGCCACAATTACTGTTTCTGTAGGTGGCGCCCTGACAGCCTTGGAGTGAGGACGTCTTGCCGACCCTCCCTGGTTGTTGGGGTTGTTTGCCGTTTTGGTCGCCAAGTGGTGTGGGTATCTCTACTCTCCCAGTTGCTGCCTGGCTGCGAGTTGACATGGCAAGTGTGACATGGGCGGCCATCTTCCCCCTGTTGTGCGTGTGAACTCCGTGGGCCTGGAGTTCACTAGCCGAGCTGGATATCAGGACATCGAGGTGGTTATGTGTGACATGCTTCGTATCCCGGTGGAGGTTATCTACGGTGTGGAGCTTGAAACCGCCCACCGGGTTGTTATCAAGTTTGTTAGGGAGGAGGAGTACTGGGACTTCCTCCATCGTTATAAGGGGCGTACGTTGCCGCTGCCGGGTGGTGCTGGCTCTGTGTCAATTTCGGATCGTAGTGGCGCCCTTACATATATCAGTGTCCATGGGGTGCCCCTGGAGTTTCCTGAAGACCTCCTCCGGCGTTACTTTGGAGGGTTTGGTGCTGTTGTCAACGTGCGGGTGAACACGCTCTCTTCGGGGAGATATGCTGGAAGGCGGATGAACATTCGTACCTTGGGGATACGCCTGCGGTCGGATATATCATCATCTGTCCGGCTTATGTGATACTATGTCTGGGTGTATTATGCCCGGCAACCCCGTGCCTGTTTTCGGTGTGGCCTGTTAGGGCATCAGGCTGCCAGGTGCTCTGAGGCACTGCTGCTCTTGTCAACTTGTTCCGGGAGGAGGATTTCTCGCTGCTCCCTCTGGACGAGAACTCCAGGGATGGGGAGGTGCACATCCCGTTAGCTGCTGCGGCTCCCCCTGCGTCGCCCGACATTCCTCTGGTTGTTGCAGACCCTCCTCCGGGGATTGTGGTGCCGTCGGATGATCTACCTGCTCCTGTCACTGCTCCTGCTGCTCCTGTGGGCCTTCCTGGTGCTCCCTGTGAGGCGTCTCCATCTTCTCCCTTGTCTTCGGCTGCTGTGCCTGGCCCTGTGTTCTCGACTCGGGTCCCAGATGTGCTGGGTGCTGGGGTGGCTGTGGAGCCACCTGCTGTGTGTGGCCCGGTTCCCCACTGTGGTAAAGGCTGCTGCCGTTCTGTGTCAGGCGTCGATTCGTCCGGCTGGTGGTACCCGTGTTTCTGGGTCCACTTCCGGCTCTGAAGATATCCGGCCGGAGCCCAAACGTTCCTGGCGTTCCTCTTCTGCCTGGGCCGATGTTGGGGATTTCAGTGACTGTGGGTCTTCGAATGTTAACGGTGTGGATCCGGATGTGTCGATGTCTCCACGGTTGGTGGTGGCAGAGGTCCATGTGCCTGCTGATGCTGGTGCCCGTGTCTTGGGAGTGCCTTCTGTTTCTTCTCTGCCAGGGGACTCTCTGCAGAGGGGTGTAGTGGCTTCCGCTGCCAGGGATGGTGTGGGTGCTGGTGATGGGCGTGGCCTGGTAGTGACCTTACGGAAGGATGTGCGCCGCCCAGGTTCTCTGCAGTCGTCTGGTGGTGCGCCCGTGGCTGCTGGTGCCCCTGTGGTGGTGCCCTATGTCCGGCTTCCTCCTTTGAGGGTGCGCGTTGAGGACCTGGAGGACGTGTTGCCAACGTCTGTGATGACGCCAGGGCACTGGACAGAGATTGATGAGTTATTTCTGTCTGACAAGCCGGAGAATTTTCATGGTGAGGGGGGTTCCCATGATGTGGGGGAGAGTGGCGATTACTCGCCTCAGAAGTGATACCATCTGGGTCCCCTGTTTGCGAGTGTTTGTTGCCAGGGTTCCAGTTGAAATGGCGTCCTCGGTGGATGAACATGACCCTCGGGGGTGGTTGCGATGGGTGGCGTTCAATGTGCAGTTTCCACGGGTCATGTTCCCGGGCAAGTATGCCCGTTGAACTTCCTGTTTGTTTGCTGAATGTAGTGTTGTATGCCCCTCTGGCGTTTTGTTTGCCCTAATGTATTATGTGCCCGTGCCTCTCCTTTTGTTTGTTGGGAGGCCAGTGTTCGGGATGGGTGTTCTTATTCATGCCTTTGCTTTTGTGTTGTTTACTTTGCCCTGTGTGTTCTATTAATGTATTACAATGTTGTGTTGTTTATTTTTTAATTTTTTTTTTTTTTAATTTTTGTTTTTTATTTTCATTTTATTTTTCTTTTGTTTTTCTTCATCACTTGGTGTGTGTTGTGTATTTTCTTGTGTTATGTTTCATGTTGTACCTTATGATGTGTTTTGTTGTCGGTCCTTCCGGCCGGTGAATTCTGTTTGACTTCTTTTCTACTGTAACTGTGTTTTGTTTTCTTGTTTGCATTGCTTGCTTGTTGTTATTGTTTTATATATTGTTCACGATTTTGTGTCTTGAAGTATGCTGTGTTTCACGTGCGTTCTCCAGTTTTGCTAATTGTTATCCTGGGCTGTCGGTCCTTCTGGACAGTGGTTTCTTATTTCGTTTATTTTGTTGTTTTATTTTCATGTTATTTTATTGTATTTATTGTCTTTCAATTGCATGCTTGCATGTAAAAAAAAAATATTATTTCTGTTTGGAGTGATTTATCAGGAGTTGAAGGTTCAAGATCTTGTACTCTTGTTTGAATGCAAACTCCTTGATTGATTAGTTCCAGCTGTGCAGTAGGTAATGTATCTTTAGTAATTGTTTTTGATACTAAGGCATTAACATCACTCTGTACCTTACAAAATTGTACAGCACGTGAAGAATTATCTTCCTTTGGCTTTGCCTGTGATATAGATTGATTATTGATTCTGTTGGCACAGTTTACATTTGCATAGGTTGTGCATTGATAGGTAAATGCTTCCGAACAGAATTAACTTCTTGGTGAACTTGTAGCTCCTTTTGTTTTATCTGTCTTGGGTGCTTGATTTCCTACAGTCCTATTAACTATGGGTGATATAGCATATGAGCCAACATTACTCTGTTTCCACTTTGCAGAAGAGGAGTATTGTTGACTTAATTTTTGACTGCTAGTATGGACATTTCTGTTATTGTCTGAAGGTACACTTTTAGTGATTTGTTCTTGTGATATGATATTGTTACAAGTATGTAACACTTGTAGGTACGTAGTTACATGCAAGTAGGTCATACAAGCATGTAACACTTGAAATCCTCCAAGGATTTCCTTAAAGGATGAATTGGATTTGTAATAATGTGTATTTACATTATTCTTGATGTGAAGAAGCATTTTGCTTTTTATTTCTCAGCCTATCCTTTTCTATTAAGTAAGTCTCTTTGAGATGCTTGATTGTCTTCAGATTTTCTGAGGCTGCTTTCACTACAGTGAAAGCATGAAATTAAGTGATCATGATTATATTCTTGGATTAAAATAGTTTTCTTAGATGAATGATAATACCTGGATTGACATTGTCAATGGGCTGTTTAGCTAAGTGATGACTTTCACTTTCAGCTGATAGAAGTGGCCAGTAGGCCATCAAGTTTCTTGATTATTATCCACTGTACCTATCATGTAACAATTGTATGGCTTGATCATAATCTTCATCTGTGAATGACTACATCTGTGAATACTACGAGGCAAATCAAGAGTTGTAGGGGGCAAATATGCCTCTCCAGTTGTGAGTCTGTTATAATACTAATTTAAACCAACTGATCGAGACAAAATTTCCCGACTACAAGGTACCCCAGAAGACAAAGGTATTAGGCGACGAATGGGATACAACTTCAGATCAGTTGATTATCAAATCGGTGGAACCAGATACCACCAACCTAACAATGATTAAGTTACTACCCCATGTCAGCAAACAAATCGGCACTCAGCCCACAATCACTTACTCAAAAGCAAATAACTAGTGATTTATTTTCTGATGGTGAGGGAAGTGATTTTGATGACTCTGGCATTGATAAGGACTACACACAATTGACCGATGATAGTAGCACAGATAGTGAATATGAGATTCAGCCTGCTCCTATGGCATGGCCTATGCTCACCAGTTCTACATCGCTTGGTGTCTACTCCAATTCACCCACGACCACACAGTTCTTGTACTTATTTAGAGTATGAGGACATTATTGGCGACGAGTCAGAGGAAGGTGACTCTTTTTGTGGTTTTAATGAAGTAGATTCAGAGCATAGTATTACCACACCTGTCGCTAGTGCCAGTGGTGTTACCAAGCGAGATTTTGTCGTGTCAGCAGCGTCTTGTCCAGCCAAGAGCTGCCGCATGGCACCACATGAGGAACCAAGACCCTTATGTTCACGTGATTTTACCTCACGTTCACGTAGCACCTGTACTTTGCGTAGACGGGCTTCAGCTCCTGGTCCATGGTATGCAACGATTCCTTGCCATGGTGCCGCTGTTGCGTCTCACAGAACATCAGGTTTACTTGTGTGGAATGATGGTGACGATTTTATTCCTCTAATTCCTGCCTTTGACAATAAAGACATGGGGATTACAGACCTATTCCCTGATAATGGTGAGGACATGTGTGAAATGTACTATTTTACAGCATTTTACGACAAGCCATTCATAAATTATATTGTACACCAAACGAAACATCATGTGGCTCATCTCATTGGAAAAGAGATAACAGAAAATTCAAGATTGAAGCGTTGGAAAAACACTACTGTAGGTGAAATATATGTATTTTTGGCACTATGCATGTTGACGAAACCTTGTGTAAAACACGCTATCACAGATTATTGGAGCAAAGACCAGAATGTTCCAACACCTTTGTTCGGGAAATATATGTCCCAAGACAGGTTTCAGAAATTCCTCGGGTGTCTTCATTTTGCAAGTAATGAAGACCGAACAGAGGACAATAGAATTTGGAGCGTCAGGCACATTATGAATGACGTGATTGGAAAGTACAGATATTTCTACATATCAGCACAGAAGCTGGTGATTGACGAATCCAATGTGCTTTTCAAAGGACGTGTTGCCTTCAACCAGTATATTCCCTCCAATCACAACAGATTTGGATTGAAATTCTTTGTTCTTTGTGACTGTGAAACAGGATACGTGTTACACATGATTCTGCATTCTGCTAGCGATGTAGATATTAGTAGGGTGTTTTACAACGTAGACCGTCCGTAATATTTTGGGATGCAGCGGTTTCAGCCACGTCGAATGTTGTAATAACGTTGTGGGAATGATTTGGACAATATGTAGTGGAGAGGCGGGTCGTAATGTCAGATGTACGATAAATATGGGAGAAGTAGTGTTCGAGTGAGGTGTGTATGGTTGTGTGAAAGTTGAGAGAACGCTGTGATTTTTTTTTTTTAAAGATGAGAAGTAAGTATGTGATTGGAGGATAGAGGTGAGGGAGGAGACAGAAGTACGAAGTGTTTCCTATTTGGGTGAAAGGGTCAAAAAGTTTTTAAGCTCCTCCCCCTGAATTTTTCTCAGAAAGAGTTAGGCGTTTTTTGGGAGTAGATGTGTTGTAGGAGATGGAGGAGAAGATATATGTAAAGGTTGTGTGAATGACAGAAGTTAAAGTTGTAAGATGCAAGATTTAACAGATGATGATGTTTTAGATGAATATAGCAAAAACATAAAGGAAGCATTAGCAGTTAAAAAAGATATAGAAGTACCATTAACCCTTAAAGTGCGCCTCACGTCATATGATGTGCTAGGCGTTTTACCAGTAAACTGCGCTTCACATCAAATGACGTGTATGGGAACCGCGCACAATTTGAATGTCCCGCCGGGTATCTGGGGTTCCCATACGCTGCCCACGGGCTATAGTAAACAGCGGCCATTTTGAAAAAAATTCCCGCTCACGCTCCAAAGGCCTGGGAGGCCTCAGTTTAGCGTCAGTCACCATGGTGAGTGCACGGTCAAACGCCTCACGGGCACGCACCACTCAATCCCTCACCCCAGAGCAAATAGCCCACGAATTATTTTCTGAAGGTGAGGAAAGTGTGTTTGATGATTCTGACAACGACGAGGATTATACACAGTTGTCGGGCGATAGTAGCAGCAGCAGTGAGAGTGAGAATTCTCGCCATGCCAAGGCGAGGCCTCTACACTCACCCATGCCTCCTCGCCCAGTTTCTACCCCAGTTCTACCACGACCTCACAGTTCCTGTGGATATTATCTGTTTGAGGATGACGAGTCAGAGGGAGGTGACTCCTTTTCTGGGTTTAGTGACTCAGATCACAGTTTTATTGAGCCTGTGGCTGGTACCAGTGGTGTAACTGGGCGAGAAATTGTCGCGTCAGCAGCATCTCGCCCAGCCAAGCGCTACCACATGGCACCACATGAGGGACCAAGACCCTCGTGTTCACGTGCATCCACCTCACGTGCACCCACCTCACGTGCATCCACCTCAAGTGCATCCACCTCACGTGCATCCACCTCACGTGCACCCACCTCACGTGCACCCACCTCACGTGCACCCACCTCACGTGCACCCACCTCACGTGCATCCACCTCACGTGCATCCACCTCACGTGCATCCACCTCACGTGCACCCACCTCACGTGCACCCACCTCACGTGCACCCACCTCACGTGCATCCACCTCACGTGCATCCACCTCACCAGAACCCATCTTACGTGCACCCACCCCACGTGCACGTAGCCGCCGTGCTTCTTGCAGACGGTATTCAGCTCCTGGTCGCCGGTATGCATCGCTTCCTCGCCGTCTTTCATCTGCATCTCGCAGGACGCCTGGTGTACTTGAGTGGAGTGATGGTGACGATTTTATTCCTAATATTCCTCACTTTGACGATACAGATGTAGGGATTACAAACCTTTTCCCTAATCAAGGTGAGGACATGGCTGAGACGGAATATTTTACAACATTCTATGATGAACCACTCATGGAATACATTGTACACCAAACGAACCTGCATGCTGCTTTCCTGATTGAGAGGGAAATCACAGAATTTTCACGACTGCAGCGTTGGAAAAATACCACAGTTGCGGAAATGTATGTGTTTTTGGCACTCTGTTTGTTGATGAAGCACTGTCACAAACATGCAATAAGTGACTATTGGAGCAAGGACCATACAGTGCCAACACCTTTATTCGGTAAATATATGTCACGAGACAGGTTTCAGATACTTCTCAGGTGTCTACATTTTGGAAGTGTTCAGGACCGAACACCTGATGATAGACTGTGGCGAGTGAGGCACTACATGAACGATGTTATTGGAAAATTCAGAGATTTTTACGTACCAGCACAGAAGCTGGTGGTTGATGAATCTCTCATACTTTTCAAGGGACGTGTTCCATTCAAACAGTACATTCCCTCAAAACGAAACCGATTTGGCCTGAAATTTTTTGTTCTTTGTGATTGTGAGACAGGATACGTGTTACACATGATTTTGTACTCGGCTAGTGATGTAGACATTCCCGGTAACGACGAACATGGATTCTCGGGTAGTGTAGTGAAGACCATCATGGCTCCGTGGATGAACAAGGGACACATTTTATACACGGATAATTACTATACAAGTCCCTTGCTAGCTCGGTTCTTGCTAGAAAATAGAACCGGATTGGTTGGTACAGTAAAGCCACAACGAAGGGAAATGCCTGTGTTTGACACCGACATTGCAGTTTGTGAGTGTCAGAGAAGGAAATGTGATAACATTCTGTCAGTTCGGTGGAAAGACAAACGAGAGGTGAACTTGTTGACAACAATTCATGATGGAACAATGGTGAACAGTGGGAAAGTGAGCCATAAAACAAACGCACCACTATATAAGCCAGACTGTGTTTTAGACTATAATATCAACATGCGGTTGATTGATAAATCAGACATGATGATTGGCACTGCAGAGTGTGTGCGGAAGACATGTAGGTGGACGAAAAAAGTGTTCTTCCATCTTGTGGACATGAGCATGCTGAACTGTTTCAACATGTACCTTGTGAGGACTGGACGTAAGCCCACTTTCCGTGACTTTGTATTTGATGCTGCAATACAGTTATTAGGAAAGTTTGGAAAAGATGTCCCAGGGATTCAGCGGCCCATCATAAACCCACTGTTGCAGCATGCTGGTACTCCACGCCTCGCTCACACTGAAGGCTCACAGACTCACAGGCTCACAGACTTCCTAGCTCACAGACTCGAGTATTTGCCACCAGCTGGGAAGCGTGCAATAGGCCAACGTGATTGCTTGGTGTGTAAAACAACGACACGTAGAGACCAGAAACGGAAGCTTGTACAAACATGGTGTGAAACGTGTGGTATCCCATTATGTGCTGTCAAGTGCTTCAATGACTACCACAGTCTAGAAAACTTCTAAGTGTGCTGCAAAGTGTGTACAGCGTGTGCGAGTGTGTAAATATGTAAACATATAAGCAGTTAGCGTGTGTGTGTGTGTAAATATATAGAAATATAAGCAGAACATACAATATAATAGACTGTAATGACATATTATATTGCCGTAATTGAAAACATATGTGTGCGCCTGTGTATACTCAAATATGCAACAATTATTGATACAAAATATGTTCAAACATTATTTGAAACATATTCAGTGCAAAATAAATGGATAAAATGCGCCTAGACATTGTAAATAAATAGCGCGAAAATATATTTGTGGCAACTCTGGCTGTTGCGGGACGCCGCGCAACGCCTCCGAGGCGTGTACTGCATGAGCGAACATGCAGAGTGTGACGTCACCACGCAACTTTACCGCTCTATTGCAACAAAAGTAAGTACAATAGATTTTTTTTTTTTCCCCGTGATCAGTGAACGCAACTTAACAGATTAGCAAAAAAAAAATTGTTTTTTTTTCAAAATGACATGCGCCTGTGCGGATAGCAGTATATTAGACCCCGAGCATGTTAAGGGTTAAAGAGGAGGAGGAGGAGGAAGAGGGTAGAGTTAACAGAAGAAAGTAAAATACAGTAGGAGAAAGAGTTAACAAAAATTTTGAGAAACATTTAGGAGTAAAGAACTTGGTCACTTACTTGAAAGAGGAGGAGGGACATAGGCTGAAGAGGATCGTGGAGACATCATCCTATTGAGTAGTTGCAGACATGCATTATGGAAGGGTTTTGCTGTACTGGCAATAGGTCCCGGGAGGAATTGCGGTTATTGGCCCGGCGTACCTCATTAGCGTGCGAACACACAGATGATCGCTTCCTTTGTTTGTAAAGAGGCCCCCCTCGCCCGCTCGCTCACTTAGGTTGTAGTCAAACACCTTCACCATTGCCCACACACACAGCCACTTTCACAGACAAACAGACAGACAGACAGACAGACACAAGTGCACAGTCTCACTTTAGGGATGAAGAGGAGGAACGATATATATATATATGTGTGTCTGTGTTTGTGTAATAGATAGAAAGCTTAAGCTGTAAGAGTGAAGATTTAACTGGAAAATAGCACGCGTCCTTCCCCGACTACGTATTGTAATACACTATGGAAGATTAATATTCATACATTGGATATTGTTGTGTGCATGCCTGTGAGAACATGTGACTGGTTTCTTTCTTTGTCTGACACACACACACTTACGCACACACACACACACACACACACACACACACACACACACACACACACACACACACACACACACACACACACACCACACACACACACACACACACACACACACACACACACACACACACACACACACACACACACAGTTGAGAGGCGGGACCAAAGAGCCAGAGCTCAACCCCCGCAAGCACAACTAGGTGAGTACACACACACACACACACACACATACACACACACACACACACACTGGCTGGAGCCATCACTCCACACAGCAGAAAAAGGGTTGTCATCACCCCATTATAAGGAAAAAGGCGAAGAGTGGACAGAGACGTCCTTCCCCCACGGCTGATGAGAATGAATTAAATGAAATGAAGTTATAGCAAACATAAGGTTTTCTCATTTCCTTACGTTGTAGATTGGTGAGCAGCACGCACGCACGCCCGCCCGCACGCACGCATGCACACGTGCACACACACACACACACACACACACACACACACACACACACAACACACACACACACACACACACACACACACACACACACACACACACACACACACACACAAACCTGGACAAGCTGCAGGAATGGTCGAACAAATGGCTGTTAGAGTTTAACCCAAGCAAATGTAATGTAATGAAGATAGGGGTAGGAAGCAGAAGACCAGATACAAGGTACCATTTGGGAGATGAAATCCTTCAAGAGTCAGAGAGAAAGACCTGGGGGTTGATATCACGCCAGACCTGTCCCTGAAGCTCATATCAAGAGGATAACATCAGCAGCATATGCCAGGTTGGCTAACATAAGAACGGCCTTTAGAAACATGTGTAAGGAATCTTTCAGAACATTATATACCACATATGTCAGACCAATCCTGGAGTATGCGGCTCCAGCATGGAGTCCATATCTAGTCAAGCATAAGACTAAACTGGAAAAGGTTCAAATGTTTGCCACCAGACTAGTACCCGAGCTGAGAGGTATGAGCTACGAGGAGAGACTACAGGAATTAAACCTCACTTCGTTGGAAGACAGAAGAGTTAGGGGGGACATGATCACCACATTCAAGATTCTCAGGGGAATCGACAGGGTTGATAAAGACAGGCTGTTTAACACAAGGGGCACACGCACTAGGGGCCACAGGTGGAAACTGAGTGCCCAAATGAGCCACAGAGATATTAGAAAGAACTTTTTTAGAGTCAGAGTGGTTGACAAATGGAATGCATTAGGAAGCGATGTGGTGGAGGCTGACTCCATACACAGTTTCAAGTGTAGATATGATAGAGCCCAATAGGCTCAGGAAACTGTACACCTGTTGATTGACGGTTGAGAGGCGGGACCAAAGAGCCAGAGCTCAACCCCCGCAAGCAAAACTAGGTGAGTACAACTAGGTGAGTACAACTAGGTGAGTACACATACATACACACACACACACACACATACATACACACACACAACACCCACACACACACACACACACACACACAGGTAGCCTGTGGGTATCGCGCAGGACTTGTAATTCTGTGGCGCGGGTTCGATTCCCGCACCCGGCAGAAACAAATGGGCAAAGTTTCTTTCACCTGAATGCCCCTGTTACCTAGCAGTAA
>WNGS01100711.1:0-12708 GCA_020271785.1 Procambarus virginalis
GCTGTTAAAGTTCCATATTGGGACTTATGCATATACGGCCGACATCAGCAAGGCCATTCCTTAGGGTAGGTCTTCAAGAAGAAGACCGAACTACACAAAGTTCCTATGGATTAAGGATCCTAACGATCCGAACAGTGAATTCATCACTCCGGTCTGCGTCCGTCTTTTTGGCGCCACATCATCTCCCTTTCTGCTCCAAGCTACCTTGGATACGCACTTGAAGAAGTCCAATAGCCCGAACAAGACGGAAATTAGCAAAACCTGTATGTGGATAATTTTCAAGGTACAACCAACAGTGAAAGTAAACTGTTGGACATATACCATGAGGCCAATCGAGAATTAATGGGAGCCAATATGCCTCTCCAGTCTTGGGTCTCTAACAATGACAAATTAAATCAACTGATCTCAACTGAATTTCCCGATTACCAGGTACCCGAGATGACAAAGGTACTAGGTGTTGAATGGAACACGACAACAGATCAGTTGACAATCAAGTCAGTGGAGCCTGATACCACTTACTTAACAATGAGAAAATTACTATCACAAGTCAGCAAACCTTCGACCCTTAGGACTATTAAGCCCAATCCTAATTAATGGGAAGTTGATAATACAGGAATGTTGGCAACAAAGATAGGCTGGGATGATCTTCTGACACCTGCCTTACAAGAAATGGCAAGGGTTAGTAAAGATTAAGTACCCTAGAGTCTGTCAAGTTCCCTAGGAACACAATAGTAAATGAAAAAAGAACCAATTAAGCTACATGTATTTTGTGATGCCTCAGGAAGGCTTATGGCACAGTAGCTTACTTGGTCTCAAATGGGCAAGCCAATTGCTCACATCAAAGGCCAGAGTGGCACCTTTAAAGAAAACACCTAGCAGTACAATCTTTTCTTCAAAAAACTCTAAGCCTTTATAACACCCACTGTCCTATGCTTACAAAACAAGTCACTACCAAAAGGCTTAACAATCCATGGCTTACAAAGGGAATACTTAAATCCATTAATAAAAAACATGACCTTGAGAAGAAGTATAGGCTAGGAACCGTCTCTAAAGAATTCTCAAAGAATTACTCTTTACTGCTATCTAAGATAATTAGACGAGCCAAAACTAAATACTACGAAGATAAATTTACCCAATAAAGAGCAACATTAAAAAAACTTGGAGCACAATTTCACAAATCTTGGGATCAAAGAAGATTTTAAATAACAAACCAACACTCCTGTCAAATAACGATGGTCAGCTTTCAGCATCTGATTCTGCTATTGAGTTCAATAGGTTCTTCTCTTCCATTGGGTCATCCCTTGCAAATGATATTCCTTCTTCCAGTACTGAGGTTAAGGACTACCTTACAGGTAACTATCCACAGTCTCTGTACCTAAAGCCTACTAATTCCACTGATGTCAATGAGATAATCCTTTCCCTTAAAACCAAGTCTAGTGCCCTTGAGGAGATTCCGACATTAATTTACAAAAAAGCCTCCAGATCCTTAGCCCCTGCAATTACATTGCTCTTCAACAAGTCACTTGAACTCCAAACCTTCCAGATATTCTAAAAAAAGCGAGAGTAACCCCTGTCCACAAATGTGGTGATCTCACTGATGTTAACAACTACAGACCTATTTCAATCCTGCCTAACTTATCAAAAATTTTTGAAAAACTAATCTACAAGCAGCTTTACTCTTATCTAGCCAAGCACAATATACTTAGCTCTTGCCAATATGGCTTCAGACCTAAAAAAAGCACTAACGATGCACTGATTAGTATGATTAACTTAATTCATGCAGCTCTTGATAAAAATGAGTTCCCTGTTGGGTTATTTGTGGACCTGCGTAAGGCTTTTGACACTGTGAACCACCAAAACCTTCTTCTTAAATTACATCATTATGGAGTCAGAGGACTCTCCCTGCAATACCTCAAATCTTACCTTACTGATAGACTCCAGTATGTTTCTGTGAACAATTCAATTTCTCCTACCCTACCCATCAACATTGGTGTTCCTCAGGGCAGTATACTTGGCCCTCTCCTCTTTCTCATCTACATTAATGACCTTCCAAATGCCTCCCAACACCTTAGACCAATTCTATTTGCTGACGACACAACCTTCATTTACTCCAGTCCTGACCCCCTTGCTCTAAATGCCACAGTAAATACCGAGCTTAATAAAGTCCATCTTTGGCTAACTGCCAACAAACTCACCCTTAACATTGACAAAACTTTCTATATTCTGTTTGGCAATAAATCCTCTAACCAAATAAATCTCAAGATTAACAATACCCAAATTTGTAACAAATTAGATGGCAAATTCCTTGGCGTTCTCATTGATCACAAGCTTAATTTCCAGGGACACATTCTAAATATATCAAAAAAAGTTTCAAAAACTGTTGGCATTCTTTCTAAGATCAGATATTATGTACCCCGCCCTGCCCTGGTGACTCTCTATTACTCCCTCATCTATCCATATCTCAACTATGGTATTTGTGCTTGGGGTTCTACTACCCAAAATCATTTACGTCCTCTAATTACTCAACACAAAGCTGCTATTAGGACAATATCCAACTCTGGCCCCAGACATCACTCGGTACCCCTACTCAAATCTCTCAATATGTTAGATATTAAGTCACTGCACATTCTCTCATGTGTATTATACATATATAAAACGCTGAACTGTAATGCCAATCCTCAAAAGCTTCATTGAAAGCTGTAACAGAACCCATGAGCACCACACCAGAAATAAATACAGTTTTGATATTCCAAGAGTACGACTTAACCAAACTAGAAATGCTCTACAAATCAAGGGACCCAGAATGTGGAATGACCTTCCCAACCATGTTAAAGACTGTACCTCTCTCAACCAGTTTAAGATTAAAACTAAACACTACCTGATAAACTCCCTGTAACCTACCTTACCCTCTATTGTCAACCCATGTCTTATTTTTTTTTTTTTTTTTTATTCAACGCTGTTTGTCTACATATTGTATTTGTGCTGCTTTTCAGTCATGTTCCCCCCTTTTTTGTACCTTTATTTGTATCTGTTCTCAAAACATTTTATTCTTTTTGTTCAATTAGCATTAAGTTTTAGATATTAATGTTTTCTTGCCCGAAACGCATTGCGTAATATTGGCTTTAGGCATTGTATGTACTAGCTCTATCTATAAATCGATCCACTTATGTAAAATCTCTCTATGTATGTACCTTTCCTGAATAAACATATTTATTTATATTTATTTTATTTTAAAAAAGATCACTGCCACAACTGGAATTAACAGCCTTACTGCTAGGTGTAAGATTGGCTCATTATCTGATAAAGGCCTTAAGCCACATCCACTTAAAGAAACAGTAGTTTGGTCAGATAATGAGGCATTGCTACAGTGGGTTAAGAACAATAACAGTAAGAATTCTTACGTGAGTAACTGCGTTAAGGAAATACGAGAGTTGTCAACAGGGTATAAACTAAGATATGTACCCACTAAAGAGAATCCAGCTGACTATCTCTCCCGAGGACTGACTTTACGGCAGTTAACAAAGGCAGAGATGTGGTTCAATGGACCTCGGTGGCTAATCAGCGACCAGTGGCCTGAACAAAAGCCACAAGTCATTGTGACCAATGTTACTGTTCCCATTGAGAACCCAGAACCACCTTGGACTTTGGTAATTGATCCTACTCGGTACTCTGAACTGAATAAACTTATAGGTGTCACCCAAGTAGTGTTTGATTTTCTAAAGAAAATACGAATCAAGCATAAATTCCCTAATGCCCTAAGGTATTGGGTCAAAAGAGCTCAGATCGACACATTCGGGACAGAATTTGACAATGTTCCAAAGAAGCTACAACATGATCTGGGTCTCTGGTTAGACACTGACAATTATAACATAATCAGATGCGGTGGCCGCTTACAGCACGCTGACATAGATCTGGAAGCAAAAAATCCAATATTGCTCCCTCGTCACCACATAGTAAGCAAACTAATTGTGTTACATATACACAAATACTGCACTCTGCATGGTGGGGTATTAGATACTCTCACGGACTTAAGACAACAGTATTGGCTACCCCAAGGTAGACAGACAGTAAAATCAATAATCAAATCCTGTGTTATTTGCCGGAGATACGATGCCAGAGTGTATCCATATCCTGGCCCTCCTCCCCTTCCGAAGGAACGAGTCGTACATATTCGTCCCTTTGAGACAACAGGAGTAGATTTCACTGGAGCACTAACACTTACAGGCACTAAAGACAAGAAACCAGTAAAAGCCTACATCTGTCTTTTTACTTGTGCCACAACAAGGGCTGTCCATCTAGAAGTGACTCCCGATATGAGTGCCGAAGCATTCTTACAGGCTTTCCGCAGGTTTGCTTCACGTAGATCTTGTCCTAAGTTAATGATCTCAGACAATGGGTCCAACTTAGTGGCAGGAGAAGCATGTCTGAGGAAAATCTGGACACACCCAAAGGTACGCACAGCCCTAAATCAACGGCAGTGCCAATGGAAATTCATACCTCCCAGAGCACCATGGCACGGAGGCTTCTATGAACGCATGGTTGGTACGGTAAAACGTTCTCTACGGAAAACCCTACACCGCCAAAAGATTGACCTGCAGGAGCTTCAAACAGGAGTCATAGAGATAGAAGCACGAGTCAATAACCGACCACTTACCTACCTCTCTGATGAAGTTTTGCAGCGTGAACCATTAAGTCCAGCTCATTTAATGTATGGTAGACCTCTCAAAACACTTGTGTCCCTTACGGACAAGGAACCAGAGGATCCTTCATATATCCAAGAGAGTGATTTGGTTCAACGTTTCAAACATCTATCAAAGGTGATAAGTCGGTGGAATGACATATGGACTCGAGAATACCTTACAGCTCTGAGAGAGTATCATTATGGGGCAAACAACCCCTACAACAGAATTAATTTGAACCCTGGTGACAGTTCTGGTGGATAGTGATGGACCACGCTCAGAGTGGCCTATAGGTCAAATAGTCTCTGTTCATCCAGACAGCCAGGGCATCTTGAGAATAGTGAAAGTAAAATGCCGAGGCAACACTACTCTCAAAACTTTAGAGAAATTAGTTCCTTTAGAACTGGCCAGGAAAGAAGACCTGCAACGACTTCCAGCACCCAATACGCCAGTACAGAACATACGTCCCCAAAGGACTGCAGCACAACAATGTAAACTCAAATTAAAGCAGCATTATAATTCTAAAGGAGAAGAATAAAGTGATCGCAGTCCTTACCGGGACTTCGACCCGTGTTCTTCCCCCCCGGAATTATGTCGGGAAACCGACACACACTTACACAAATAGTATAGTCTTCTCTTAGTCAGTATCCCCTTAAAATTAGAGAATGGGAGACTCCGTGACGTCATCGACGTCGACGTGTATTTACATTATTAAACACTGTTCATACAACAGTTTAATGTCTGAATTGAATAAAAAAGTGTTCAATAAGACTGAATATAATTATTAATACCAAAATATAGCTTGATTCCCTTGTTAATGTAGAATTACTTAGAGGTAGAACCAGCAAAATTTTGGAACAGTACACAAAGCGAGTGTCACTTACTGATGCCACGCTCACACAAAACAATAACAATGGGGGCTCGTGTGTTGTGTTAATGGCTACATAGGATAGACCTACTCTGCCTTAAGAAACTGCATAGCAACACCACTACTACAACTAAGAGCACTCCAGTATCCGGCTTACTAAGTATCTTTATGTTTAGATCTGTGTGCACATTTTTAACATTATTAAGATAAGTCGGTTACGATACATGAATAACAACAACAAAATGTACGTGTACCCCATTTTACAGCCCTCACATTTCATGTTATACCTGTAATAGATATATTTAGGGAAATGTACTAATTCCTTGTATCCCAAACAGGTAAATTTGTGACTTGGCGCAGCAAGTAGTTGAGCAGAGTTGAACTAAACACATATTGTACCTAGCTGTATGCCAGCCTTGTAGACCTCCACAGCCGCCATTACTGGCACCATGAGGCACAGGGCCACGCCCATTTGATGCAATAAACTACACAGCCTTAGCAGGCCCATACTACAGGCTCAGATAAGGCCATTCTAGTTATTGTAGAAGTAGTGTTCATAACTAGTAATAATTATTGAAATAATAGTAGATTAGACCACCATATGTGGTATGATATAAATTACAATAAATCAATCAAGGTAAACAATTTGTAGTTTAAGAAGGAGCCATTACAAAGTGGTTTAAGCTACAAATTGTCCCTCCAATTTATGTGAGATTAATTTCAGGCAGTTTTAACAAGTACATACAGTCCACTCAATTAATTTCTTACTTACTAAGAATAAAAATAAGATAAACTTTATTTTATTAAAGTCAATTAAAAGGAGATATACTGCCTGGAGTTTTTACCACAAGGGTGTACCTTAGCTATACATACCCATTTCTAATTTATTTAGTTTGGTTTTATTTTGAAATTAAATCTGGGTGAGACATAAAATAAAAATATGCTGCACAAATGATGTTAGGTAAGGTGAAGGGTAAAAATGTCAAAAACTTTATTCATTGAATACTTAAAGCTATAATTATGACTATATAGACTATTAAAAAAGAGAGAGGGAAGTAGGGGTCCAAGACCTCTTCCTGTTATACAATTTGGATGTGGAACAAGTAATTATCAAATGAAGGCACCATGCCGGGAAGGCTATGTAGCAGTAAGGTAGCACTCTGTAGCAGTTTTTTTTTTTTTAAGGCAGTGAGGTGAGGCAGCTACTTATTTGAGAAATGCTTATTTTATTTACCTTATAAGCTGAGGCAACTTATTTTATTTGAGGAATACTCAGCTGATTCCTCTACATTTAGCATGGAACAAATTTGTGTCCAAGACCTCTTCCTGTTACACAATTTGGCTGTGTGTAACCAAACTAGAAGTGCTCTACAAATCAAGGTACCCAGAATGTGGAATGACCTCCCGAATCATATCAAAGGCTGTACCTCTCTCAACTAGTTTAAGAGTTAAACCAAGTACTGCCTAATTAACTCCATGTAACCTAATTTACCTCCTAAATATCAGCCCATGTCTTGCTATTTTTTAAACAATGCTGTTCACCAACATATGCAATTGCTGATTTATGCTATGTTAACCCCCCTTTTTGTATTTTTTATTCCTTCTTTCAACACAATTTATACGTAATCCTGATTACTATTAAGTTTTAGTCTGTGTTTTTTCCCCCACATCTTGCCCGAAATGCTATGAGTATTAGTGGCTTTAGGTATTGTATGTACTAGCTCTGTCTATAAATCCAACATTATGTTTGTAAATCAACTGTATGTACTTTTCCTGAATAAAATGTATTTATTTTTTTTTTTAATCAGTAAGTATTAAAAGAAGGCACCAAGCTGGGAAGGCTATGTAGCACCATTGTGTGTAACAATAAACCATTTTTTTTTAACAAATAATGCACCTGTATGGTAAAACAAATCCTGTCAGCTGTAAAAATATTGATGCAGTTATTTAAATTAAAAATATAATGAAAGAAATATTACTGGTTTATTTTTATTCTATCCTTTTGTATTGTACAGTATATCCAAGGAAGTGAAAAATTGAGACATAATGCACAATTTAATGAATGATTAGCATGGATTAGCTGTTCAGAAGAAATATTATTATAGACTATTACATATAGGGATCTGGGAGTTATTATTAGTAAAAATTTAAAACAAAAGGATCAATGCATGAATGTTCGTAATAAGGCAAATCGGACACTCGGATTTATTAATCGCAGCGTAAGTAACAAGACACCTGGTGTGGTTCTCAAGCTATATCTTGCTCTTGTTAGGCCCCATTTAGATTATGCAGTTCAGTTTTGGTCGCCATATTATAGAATGGATATATATTCACTTGAACGTGTCCAGCGTAGGATGACTAAGTTAATTCCCCAAATTAGAAATCTTTCATATGAAGAAAGATTAACAAAGCTTAAGTTGCATTCACTGGAAAGGCGAAGAGTTAGGGGTGACATGATAGAGGTTTACAAGTGGATGAATGGACATAACAAAGGGGATATTAATAGGGTATTAAAAGTATCAACACAGGACAGAACGTGAAACAATGGGTATAAATTGAATATGTTTAGATTTAGGAAAGACTTGGGTAAATACTGGTTCAGTAAAAGGGTTGTTGATTTGTGGAACCAATTGCCGCGTAACGTTGTGGAGGTGGGGTCCCTCGATTGTTTCAAGCATGGGTTGGACATGTATATGAGTGGGATTGGGTGGTTATAAATAGGAGCTGCCTCGTATGGGCCAATAGGCCTTCTACAGTTGCCTTTGTTCTTATGTTCTTATGTTCTTATGGTTCCTTTTAAGGATTGTGATGTTGTGTACCTTGACTTTAGCAAAGCTTTTGATACAATGCCACATGAAAGACTAATTAAAAAAATAGAGGCTCATGGTATTGGGGGTGCTATATTAAGTTGGATTAGGGCATGGCTATTCCAAAGGAAACAGAGAGTTAATATAAATGGGTTTAAGTCAGAGTGGGATAATGTTGTTATTGGAGTAGCTCAGGGCTCTGTCCTGGGACCTCTGTTGTTTATAATATATATAAATGATTTAGATTCAGGTTTGAGTCACAGACACCAGATTGGTCGACGGGGGAGACATCTCCCGCCAACTCATCACAAGAATCAGTGTGGTCACAATGTGACCCAAACGTCTTAAGGTCAGAGCGACTCCACTTGACGATCATGCTATCGGGAGAAGCAATACTTTAAAGGTCCTGATGGACGTTACTGGCCTCGAACCCGCTGACATTAGTCAGAAAGGTGAAGATATCGTGCTCTACTTTTCATGTGAAGAGGAGCTAGAAAAACTCCTCACTAACTTGGGTTGGACATGTATACGAGCGGAATTGGGTGGTTATAAATAGGAGCTGCCTCGTATGGGCCAATAGGCCTTCTGCAGTTGCCTTTGTTCTTATGTTATATCAACTTGAGATCTTAATGATCCATGGTCAACATAATTTAATAAGGATAATACAGTACTGTATTTGTAATAATACAAACTATAATTTAAAATCTTTATTATTGATTTTTTTATTAAGAATATTAGGTATACACAGCAATGTGCTGCTTCCCTATTCTATATGAAGGACCACACAGTGTAGATCAAAAACCAGCTACAAGCTCATCCAACATCCTCACCTCACAGGATGGCCAGTCATACATGGAATTAGGAGAGAACAAAATACTTAATGCTGATCTATTAGCCTCCACTGGCAAAATCTGGGTGCAGCACAAGAATATCTTCCAATATTCCTGAGTTTATGAAGTAATTACAGAGCTCAAAATACCTCATACCATTTGGTATGAAGTCACTGATAACAGGGCAATCACAGATATAGTGTTGGAGAGTATGTTCTCTCAAGCAGGACTGAAAACAGATGTTTTTTTCACCAAGAGGGCTATAAACCCATGGAACCGTCTACCCACTGAAGCCGTAAATGCTAAATTCCAGCTAAAAAATATCATTAAGACAATTGGCGGGCCCTTTAACAAGCCGCCGGCTTTCTGTTCTCTTCGAGGCCACTAGATAGTTAGTGGCCCTTGGGTAAATTCAGTAAATATATACAATAATTGTCAGCGCATCTTCCGAGCAACAAGGACAGCTTAACAGTATCTCTTAGAATTACGTAGGTAAACAACAAATGTAACATATTTGTTTACTACAATGTCGGTGCTGGCTGTAGAAGTTGAAAAAACATTGTTTTACTTCGAAATATACTAATTTTATAAGAAAATTCGACGTAAATAGGAGGCAGTAGAGCTCCGATAAGCCAGCGCTAAATCTTCAATATAAAGAATGTTGCTGCTCTCTGATTGGCCAAACGAAACACAGTAGTGACCTCTATCGGCACGCAGGTGAACCAACAAATTTCTTCCTAAGTAGACGTTATTGAATTGCACCTAAGCATCTTCTTAGGGCACACTTAGGAACCTTCGTAGCAAACCCACTTACGAAGAAATACACAGAGCTTCCTGAATCTAGGTCCAGATCATTACTGTGTATACCTAAGCTTGTTAAAAGTTAACAAAGAAAATACATTGTTTGAGAGGTCTTGCAGAAACAGGTAAGAGTAATTATAATAAGAACATAAGAACAAAGGCAACTGCAGAAGGCCCACTGGCCCACACGAGGCAGCTCCTACATGTCCAAACCCTCGCTTGAAACAATCGAGGGACCCCACCTCCACCATGCCACGCGGCAATTGGTTCCACAAATCAACAACCCCGTTACCAATCCAGCATCCACCCAAGTCTTTCCAAAATCTAAACTTATCCAATTTATACTTATTGTTTCGTGTTCTGTCTTGTGTTGATACTTTAAATACCCTATTAATATCCCCTTTGTTATGTCCATTCTTCCACTTGTTATGTCCATCTCCTTGGTTATATAAGAAAATAAGACCCTAAGAATTATTGCAACTCCAGAAGGCCCATTGGCCCATACGAGGCAGCTTCTATTCATATCCACCCTTATTGCTGAATATGATACTAGCGTCATGAGGGCTTTTTTGTCCATATTCTTGTGCTTTGTTGCTTGATGAGTATATTCTTGGAGTTGTATTGTATTTGAGGTAATATTTGGTGCTTCCACCATAATTCAAGGTCTCCTTTGTTATTTGTTATTAGCAGTTAGTTTCGTTGCGTTGTCATTTGCTGTAGGAACTAAGGTAACTGCAGAAGGCTTATTGGCCTATACGAGGCAAGGCCGAAAATCCTGCCTCGCTTCTCAATTTCAATTGGTATAACAATAAAACCATCTACTGTAGATAGAGCATAGTAGTGCTATTGGAGGGGGTGATCCCTTCGTTGGTTGGGTCGTCATTACTAGGGTGGGTTTCGTTGTGTTGTCATTTGCTGTAGGAACTAAGGTAACTGCAGAAGGCCTATTGGCCCACACGAGGCAAGGCCGGAAATCCTGCCTCGCTTCTCAATTTCAATTGGTATGACAATAAAGCCAGCTACTTGTAGATAGAGCATAGTATTACTCAATAGATCCAAGTGCTATCTGGGGAAACGAAGTAATTGGAGGGGGTGATCCCTTCGTTGGTTGGGTCGTCATTACTAGGGTGGGTTAGATTGCATCGCTTGTACTTGTAAGCCCCGCCTAACCACTCTGCATACTCCGCTTCCACGCAGGTCGCACTCCAAGCCTGTGTCAGGTTAGGTTAGGGTCTGTAAGTTTCATTTCTTTTGAACTGTAACCTAGACCTAGTCCTCTCCCCCAGTTCGGTTGAGATGATCTACCTGCACCGCTGCTCTAACAAGGTGGTCCTTTATAGACTTACCTCGCCTCCAGGCGATCATGGGAGGGTTTTGTGGGAATTTTACCCAGGATGGATGTTCGCTGTACGTTCCCTCATCCATGTCCATACTTCCTGGAGTTTTCTCTTAAGCTGTGCTGCAAGACCTGGGAAGAAAAGGGTTGGAAGAATCCATCTCTTGTCTTCCACTTCTTGTGTTCTAGGTCTGAGTAGCTCTGCCCTTGTTTTTCCTCTGAGTTTCTCCTGGGCTGCATGTATTATTGTCTCTGGGTAGTCTCTGTTCCTGAACATATCCCATAGGTCATCAAGCTGGGGATGGGGTATAATATAATGTAACCATGATTCAGTGTATACCTCTTGTTGTATAGTAAGAGTGGATTTGTTTTTTTGTATTGAAGCAGGTATTTTCCATGTATGATTAACCCTGATTCCATGTATGATTAAAAATCTTGTGAGGTGGGGATGTTGGATGAGCTTGTAGCTAGTTTTTTATCTACATTGTGTAATCTTTCATATAGAATAGGGTAACAGCACCATCTGTTTAGGCCCCATTTAGATTATGCAGTTCAGTTTTGGTCGCCGGACTATAGAATGGATATAAATTCACTTGAACGTGTCCAGCGTAGGATGACAAAGTTAATTCCCCAAATAGAAATCTTTCATATGAAGAAAGATTAATAAAGCTTAAATTGCATTCAGTGGAAAGGCGAAGAGTTAGGGGTGACATGATAGAAGTTTACAAGTGGATGAATGGACATAACAAAGGGGATATTAATAGGGTATTAAAAGTATCAACACAAGACAGAACACGAAACAATGGGTATAAATTGGATAAGTTTAGATTTAGGAAAGACGTGGGTAAATACTGGTTCGGTAACATAAGAACATAAGAACAAAGGCAACTGCAGAAGGCCTATTGGCCCATACGAGGCAGCTCCTATTTATAACCACCCAATCCCACTCATATACATGTCCAACCCATGCTTGAAACAATCGAGGGACCCCACCTCCACAATGTTACGCGGCAATTGGTTCCACAAATCAACACCCTGTTACTGAACCAGTATTTACCCAAGTCATTTCTAAATCTAAACTTATCCAATTTATACCCATTGTTTCGCGTTCTGTCCTGTGTTGATACTTTCAATACCCTATTAATATCCCCTTTGTTATGTCCATTCACCCACTTGTATACCTCTATCATGTCACCCTAACTCTTCGCCTTTCCAGTGAATGCAAATTAAGCTTTGTTAATCTTTCTTCATATGAAAGATTTCTAATTTGGGGAATTAACTTAGTCATCCTACGCTGGACACGTTCAAGTGAATTTATATCCATTCTATAATATGGCGACCAAAACTGAACTGCATAATCTAAATGGGGCCTAACCAGAGCAAGATA
>WNGS01100714.1:0-19596 GCA_020271785.1 Procambarus virginalis
GACATAGGGGAGACATAGAGGTAAAGAGACATATAACAGCACAGTACTAGACGGCGATAAAGCACCTAAATTATTGGGCTAGTCCGTCTCCAAAGCTCTCCAAATGTAACTCACTAGAAAGAAGACGAGAGAGATATCAAATCAATATATATCCCTGGAAGATACTGGAGGCACAGGTCCCAAATCTACACAGTATAATAACAACGTACCTCGGAGTGAACGTACTATGGCGACCAGGAAATCAGCAGGAATAGCCAACCAGCTCGAAGAGCAGGGGTGGCCATAGGGCCACTAATCAAGAGAACCACGTTGCGACTCACACATCAGAGGATCCGCGAGTGTTCAAACCAGTTCACGTCCCCACACGAGGCATAAGATACTATCTGCGCGCGGGAACAACCGTGGACATCTTCAAGAGGCAAACTAGATTTATTCCTCAAAAGAGTTCCGGACCAGCCGGGCAGCGGTGGGTATGTGGGCCTGCGGCGACCGCCTCCAAGGCAACAGCTCTACGCTCGGACCAAACTCGTCACAAGTCAAGCCTGGCCTTCGGGAGCCGGGCTGGGGCACGTAGTCAGAAACTCCCCAGAACCACCCATCAACCAGGTATCAACCAGGTATCAACCAGACTTTGAACTCTTCAAACCGGCCACACTATTACTGCAGGTATGTTGACGGACTTCCTTTACACAGGTACCTGATGTCAGATATCTGCAGGAGGAAAGAGGAGGCGGCTGAGCAGAATTCTGTATTGCGCTTCACTTACGAGATAGAGAACGATGGGAAGCTGCCCATTCTAGACGTAACAGTCATAGAAAGGAGCCGGAGGTTTCTCCACCACCTGCAGTCAACACTAAGGAAACAACATAGGAATGGTTGCCTAATGACAAACAGTGCCACGCCTGCCCGAACAGGTACAAGTGGAGTGTTGTTACCGCTTATGTCAACCGTGCCCTCAGCCACAGCTAAGGATGAAAGCAAGTCGAAGCGAAGAACTCCCTGTAGGGTAAGGGGGCAGGTCCTAGTCAAACAACGCGCTTCTCCAATGGTTTCATTGAAGACATGCTAAGAAGGAAAGTAACACGCACCATGCAAACCTCTGAAGAGACAAACTAATACAAACACACCGATACCCCCTATTAGACTATTTTAACATGGGAAACTGCTTCCTCACACAGCTCATAAAATGGAGGGACAAGAGGCCTGTAATATTTGTTATAATAGAAATGTTATCGCTACAGGACAAAATCAGAAGATACAATTAACGTTTTACTATAAAACCAAGAAAAGAAACGAGCCAGCCGTACTATGATGAGAACTCTCCATCCCCTGACGACTCTAAAGAGACAAACGTCGTCTATATCTTCAAATGCCCTCGTTGTGGCGGGACTCGTAAGACCAAAAAAACTCATTCACTAGGACAAGAACTCAACAACAACATCTTACTAAAGGCTTAACGATGCATAAGCAACAGGCTCATTTCATAAGAACATTATTCATACTCTCTCTTCACCACGCTTCCCACAACCAAACCATCAGAACACGAGAAATCTTAGCAAACAACAAAGAAAACAAATCATTGTAGCTACAGTGACTACAACAAACGCGGCTTGTCATTGCGAGCCTAACACTCAAGGAAGTCAACAAACCAGCAATCAAGTGACCAATTAACGCACACTTACCTAATTCTAACTATATTTCTACCCTCCCTTGCAACGACTAGCTCTCCCATATTAGAACACAGCATCAGAAAATCACGGTTATATAACACTGCGCCTTCCTGCAGTCTTTCATCTATCTGTTACCCACCTTCTGACTGTTCTTATTCACCCCATTATTGTCTAATTACATAACATCACCCTCATACCCCAAATGCATGGTTATAAGAGCAAAATTCCTGTTTTCATAATGTGCTCTTTGGTTTAACGAAGTCTTTGTGCGAAACATGCTTGATAAGGTTTTACGAAACGCGCGTCCAACGTGTCGCGTCGACTTACGTAATACAAAATGAATTTACTGGAAAGACTTGATTCTTCTCTTTTCATTTACCGTCACCAAGTAAAAAGAAACATAAAGGAAAATCGAGAAAAATCGGGTTAGAATTATTAACCCCTGCTCACTTCTTTTTCGGCATGTTTAAATAACATTCGTCTAAAGGAAAGCATGCTACCAAAATATACTAATATATATATATATATATAATATATATATAATATATATATATAATATATATATATATATATATATATATATATATATAATATATATATTATATATCATTTACAGTAATCTATATTATATAAACAATATATTCTCTAATATCTAATATATATATCATATAGCTCTTCTCTCTATCTCTATCGTATATTCTATCTATCTATCTATATATCTATATATATCATTAATGATATATATTTGGGGTATCACCCTGGTGCAAAAATTGCAGGGAGACCCACATCCTCGAAAGAAGAAACACAAAGAGCATTCAGAGAAATCTGTGATTCTCACTGAATATCTTTATTCTTTCTTCTCCTACCTCACCTCCCATTTACCTTCTTTGTATGTCTTTGCGCGTTCTTCATTCTTCATATTGCAATGCTACAGTTTACACAGAGAACACACACACACATCATATAGACATTAAACAAGATCAGCGTCCGAAGACCTCGTCCAGCCCCTCTGAGGTTGGGTGCGTACCCACGGAGCACAGCACGCCATTTCCCCTCTGAACTGCACAACTGCACACGCGCAGGGAACAAACTGGCTGCTCGTGGGTCTCTAAGTTTTCCCAATGAGTTCCTACCCAACCTCCTTTAAAAACTTGAGTGCCATTTACCCCAGCGCCCCGACTACGTCTCAGAGCCATCGGCACGAACCTTCAGTAACCACAACTCACGTTCTACGGCTCTCTGTACTTCTGGTTTCTCTTTCTCCTCTTCGCCTTGGTACTTCCCTGAAGGGGCGCCTCCACACACTCCCTGCCTCCCTCCTCGCTTGGCAGCGTACGTACATAATGGTATCCGACCAATTTAGCGAATGCAGACAGGATGTACATCCCATACCGCCCTCTTTCCCCTTTTTACCTTCCCTCCATGGCTGCAGGATGACTATCTGGGCGTTTTCTTATGCGGCTGTTGGCTCTAGTGCGCGTCGGGCAACAACTGGGGTTCCCTTTGTGCTGACCACCCAAGCCTGTAGCCAAACTTCTCTTGATGACACATGTCTCTTGACTGCCTCGTGTCTGGAAATCTTTCCCTCTGTGTCTTCCCGACAGATTCCAGACCCTTGCTGCCGTATTGGTCTGCCCTGGCCTACCTCAAATACAACCGTGCTCGGTGGATATAGGGGCGGCAAGGTGCAGAGCAACACCAATACTTAGGGCCGATGGTCCAGGCGGGTGCCCAAGGCTGAATTAGGAACAGCCAACGGAAGTCACCAGCATGGGGGGCTTGCACAGCTAGGAGACGCGCTCTATCCTTCCCAGAAGCTGCCTAAACCATTGCCGATGCAATGTTCTCCACTATGGGCCTATCCCATTTGGCCTGTTTACCCTCGTCGTTTTGGAACCAGTTGGTTGGGTGTGTGCATTGGCGAGACAGTGTCCCACCGACCAGCCCCTTCCACAAATTTGGGATCACTAATCCCAATGAATTACTCTTAGGTATTCTGGTAGTGTTTCCTTCACTAATTCACTTTAGCACTGGTCGAGGATAAGCTTGCCGGCAATAATGCTAACTGTGTCGCCTTGTGAATACCTTTACCCCCCGAGTCTAACTGGGAGCGTTTCTTGGTCCCACTTGTCATCTTGCCACGCCAGGGAGTGGTTTAACACTTTTATAGTTATTGACTTTAGGAGTGTGTCATATTTCGTTAATTTTGGGCTGTCGAAGGAAGGAGCACACACATGAGGAAATAGGTAAGATCTGGGCAACAGGCCAGGCACCTTGTAACAGAAGGTACAAATCTCATCGTGAGCATCCAATGCCCCTATTCGCGCCTCCATTCTTCTCAGGTCTTTAAGCTTTTCCTCGAGGACCACCTCAATAGTGCTTGAGCCCAGAGGTGTCCCTAGCAGCACACTGTTGGAAGAGCGGTCACTGGGGCTCCTGGCAAAAGATTGATACTAGCAATCTATGATGTTGGCTGTACGAGATGATTTCACACTCACCTTGATGGAATTTATTCGTCAGAGTCTTAACTCCTCTCCCCTAGATTTCACCTGCTGAAGACTCTCCTACACGGATTCCTGTTCCCTGCCAGGTGCCATCGGCCCATCTGAACCAGATCCGTTTCTCGATTCGCTGGACACCTGCTTTTGACCCTCCTTACTGCCATGGCAGAAAACGAAAAGGGCACATGGGTCTCCTTGCTGGACACCTTCTGCGGAACCAACTTCCATGTTCCCCCAAACAACAGTGTCAATTCCCTACTGTACCCTACTGAAACGAAAGGAAGTAGAAAAGGAAAGCTTGTTCGAACTACATCCAGTATCACATCCCTTTTTACCTTGTTGAAGCCATTTTTAAAGTCTAATTTAATCAATGCCTTATTTTCTGGAAGGTTCCTTGATAAGGGCTCCTTCGTGTTGCCTGAGCTGCTGCTTCACAGCCATGGGGGACAACAAAACCTACTTATTTTTTTGAGATATATACAAGAGTTGTTACATTCTTTACTTAGTTATGATCGGAGGTCGAAGCAATCGTGGCAGCGTCCATCTATGCTGTTTTTTCTGACAGCTGCCCTTGCAACAAGGCGCAGAAGTGTGTTGCCCACGGCATTGGGTCTGACTCCACCATCCCTCTTTTCTTAAGGCTTCACAAAGGGATGCTCCCGAGAGAAGGGTTTAATTGTACTCACGTACATTGTCAAATTGTAACTATTAATACTCCAAGTATTAATTTAATACTTGGAGTGTATGGAGTGGAGTTCAATGAGTTTTTTTGCCAGGTGATAATTTGGAGTTGGTAGCTTGGACTGATTATAGGGCGTAGTGGGTACCTGGTTTATGTGTCTTGACACTGTTTATGTGGTAACAACATAAACCAGGTACCCCACTACGCCCCTATAAGCACCAAATCCAACTCCAACGTTAGCACCTGGCAAAAAACGCAATGAACTCCTAACTCCATCCACTCCAAGCAAGTATAGTCTAAAATCATCAGCAAAATTCCTAGAAATAATCAAAACCACTCAGCCCGATGGAATCATTCCTTCCCTGGATGTGGAATCCCTTTTTACTAACCAACGTCCCAGTCGTACCACCATAAGTGCATCATACGAGGCCAGAGTATACAGAGACGAGAGCACACCCCCACCAAATTAGACATACTGAGCCACACTTGAAGATTCTTCTCGAATCATGTACAAAGGAAGCCCCTTTCATCAGTCTACAAGGAGACATGTATTTACCAATAGACGGAGTAGCAATGGCTCTCCCTTAGGATTTTTATATTCGCTAATTTTTACATGGGAACCATCGAAGACAGGTTCTTCAGTAGCAGACAAAAAAAAACTGTATATTGCCGTTATGAAGATGACATATTCGTAAAAGTAAAAAACTCAGATGAACTAAATGAGTAAAAAAAGACATCTAAGAGAGGTCAGTACTGTAATTTACACATGAAAATAGTGAAAATAACAGTCTTCCATTTCTGGATGTATTAAAACAAAAACAGGAACCTCTTAAAGCACCAACGTGTATACCAAGCCCACCAACTTAGGATTATGCCTGAACGGTGAAGTGAGTGCCCCCAAAGACACAAAACCAGTGTTCTCCCCTAGCTTATAATTCGGTCAGCCGCTTCTACCCACTGCCCTTGACATGGAGCAACGATGAGACTAGAGAGTTTGAAAGAGTAACTCCGGTATTGGTGAACAATGGATATAGCAGACGCGAAATTAAACGCTGCTATAAAAGAAGACACTTGGACTCGTTGGTAAGTATCCTAAGAGGAGTCCTAGGAGATCCTGAGAAGAACCATCAATACCTTCCAATAAAGTTAATCTACTCCAAAATCAATACCACACTGTTCACAGTCTGAAGCATAACATATAAAGAAGAAAGAATAATGAAGAAATAATCCATAACAGGTCCAGTGAGAAAACCGGCCATGCTACTCCTAACCAAACAGGTCAACACCTGACAAATATCTCTATAAAACCAAGACGACTTCCGAACTCCTTATCAAAAACAGTCCAGAAGGCCGACAGCAGAACCCTCTAACAAGGCAGTTCAAGCGTCTCGTTATAGCAATGTACCCTGGCCCCTCCACGAGAGGATGTAACCGTCAAGATATCGTACATAGGCTATGGAGCGTCGCCCAAGCTGACCGGATGCGTTTGACCACTGCCATCTAGTCAATCCACGTGTGCCCCATAGGAAGTCACATGAGACATCGACCCATGTACATCACCCTACAAGAGAATGTTTGAACAAGAAGTAACATGCATAGGGAATAGACATAGAAACAAAGATACCAAGAAGAGCCTACACATCGACATGTCATTGAAGCAATTCAGCATAAGTAACAGAACAACCTACCGATGAGACACTCCCCCAAATCAGACGGAGACTGAGTTACTCTTCCCACGAATGGAGAGTGAAGGAGCGTAAGACCGCAGAACATGAGACGTATGCCAACACAGAAGAGACAATGTTCAAACTAACAGCCAATTAGCACTGGATTAATAACGTTTGTAGTAGAGCCAGTAGCCTCGTTATGGGCCATATAGGCCTTCTGCGGTATACCTCTATGGGTTTTCAGCACCCCATTTAATCAGCGCCGTATATATCCACTATGGTTTCACTTTAGTGTGATTTATCCACCTGACTCAGGGCGGGTCTATAATCACCAACCACAGTTGTAACATATATTCCTCACTTGAAAATGAACCATGGAGGTTCGAAACGTCGAGCAATTGTTTAAATAAGAGTGGTAAATACAATATCTATAGTAATCCACAGATCTGTTTTCTTCCCAGCAAGAAATTACGACAAATGCGTTTTGGAGCAGAACTCCCTGTGTTCAGCTAAGCCCTGATGCTAAGAAAATAGTTAGAGGGATAGAAGCCCTAAATCAGAAAATAGTAAATACAGAATATGCGGTCATATCCAATGAGACACTGTGTAAAAGAAACCTGGCTGCCCAGTATACACCAATATATATATATAATATATATATATATATATATATATATATATGATAATATATTATGTCGTACCTAGTAGCCAGAACGCACTTTCTCAACCTACTATGGAAGGCCCGATTTGCCTAATAAGCCAAGTGTTTCATGAATTAAAGTATTTTCGACTACCTAACCTACCCTAACCTAACTAACTAACTTTTTCGGCTACCTAAATTATAACCTACCTATAAAGATAGGATAGGTTGGTTTAGGTAGGGTTGGTTGAGGTTCGGTCATTATATCTAACGTCCAATTTAACTCCAATAGAAAAATATGACCTCATCATATATGAAATTAGGGTACGCTTATCTTTTGATAAAAAAAAATTAGTGAAAATATATTAATTTCATGAAAACGTTGGCTTATTAGGCAAAATTGGGCCTTGCATAGTAGGCTGAGAAGTGCGTTCTGGCTACTAGGTACGACATACTATAATATATATATATATATATATATATATATATATATGATATATAATATATATATATTATATATATATATTATATATATATCTTGAGCAATATATATATATATATATAATATATATATGGTCAAGATATATAGGGTAGAATGGTCAAAGAGGATAGCGATCAGAGAATGAGGATGAAAGATTAAAGAAAGCTCATGAACACACAAAATGTGAATTAAAATTGTAATGAGGACATTGAAAAGTCTACTCTATAGTTCATTATACAGTACCAAAGCTGATAAAGCAAATCAGTAGTTATTATGAATAAGGATGACTATGTCCGAAAAAGTTACTTCAAGTTACTCCTTGAAGACACAGGGATACTTACTATTGTTAATAGAGATCCTACTGAAAAGTGATTGCACATTTAACAAAACTCTTAAAACGGTATGTAGAAGGCGATAAAGAGTTGATATCTAGGCTAACAAGTCGATCTCCTTCTCTCCCTTATGTCTCTTACTAATGTATGTCTTATAAACTCATAAGCCATATAATCCGACAAGGCCGATTATTAGTTCATTGGTTCGCGGCTATAAACTCTCTAAGTGGTTAGTCAAAGTTTTGTCCCCTATAGTTGGTACTATTTCCAACTCACACGTGACAACAAGGACTTAGGTAATAAGCTATCCACACTGAAATTAAATTTTGATTTTAAAATAAATATCAGTTTCGGATGTGACCCTCCTTTAATTTATATGTATATATATTTTGACGATAATCTCTATAAAAGATTTAGCCTGCTATTTCCTTCCTTCATCCCGTTCTACAATATGCAAGATACGTTTTATAGTGGCTTAACGTATATATCAAGACGCCACACGCACCTGCAACTCCCCTCCTTCACCTCCTCACTTCTGGATGACACCACGCTGGGGCCGACCATGGCGCACGAGACTGGGCTAGCCTCTCCCAGCCAAACTAGCGACTTGCGGCCGTCCTGCGTTCTCATTGGCCGCTAAACCAACACACCACCCTCGCTCCACGCCAATCACATCATCGCCAGTCATTGTTGGAGTCCCTTGCAGCTCTGCCAGCCAGAATAATCTCGTGCTCCTGCTGTGAACACCTAATTTGACCACCTCGTGTGATCAAAATAGAGGTTGATAGCTGCGCATATATTCCCAGCACCATTTATCTTTGTTAACGTAACCAGTTCCCCCCTTTCAATTTGTATATATATTTTTACATGTTTACTTTTACATTATTAAAATGCCAAGAATTGTCTATATTTTATTTTGTTTTTAGATTAAGTAAAGTGCAATTTTTATATTTTGTGTTTTCGTGTATCTTACCTTACCACAGATTATCAGACAAGCAGTCACTTTTTTTCCTTTTTTTTATAACTTACTTGTATGTGGCGCAGCATTGACATCTGCTATTTGGAAGACTGCCGACCACCATTTCCAACACGTTACCGTCACATATAATTGGGGGCCTGTCCACGGAGCTTCACTCAGGTACTGGTAATTGTGGTAAGCGTACTTGGCTTTCATTTCCCTTGCTTTCATTATTTACATTAATCATTCTTTATTTTATATGGTGCTGTGTATATTGTGCATTATGGAAGTAGCATATGGTGAGTGTGAGACAACTTTGGATTACGTGGTGACTGTAGCCGCAGTCATACTCTTAATTGGTCGTCTCCCCCTTCCGTGTTATTATCCGTGTTAACATCTTTTGTCCCCAGATATTTCTCACATTTTTGACAGATTATCACATAGGTACCCTGGTACTGTGGTCTGTCCCGGGTCAATAGCACCTAAGTCCTGCAATCCGACTCTAGGAGGAAAAAGAGGGCTTTAGATCCTCTAGCACGAACTATTATTGGCGAATTGGGACCTCGCCGATAGTTCTCGTCACCAGTTGACACTCGCACCCCTACTCGTCGGTCAGACTGATGGTATTTACCCAAGGTAGGGAATTGGCGCTCTTTCTTTGAGCGCAAAAGTTCGCTAATTCTGTAAATACCATATTCATTTCAGTGGGTACCTTTGCTTATGTTCTATAGTGACTTGGCAAGGTATGACTACATTTTTCGGACTACCTCATTTATTTTGAAGCCATTTAGTGTTTCACTTGTCTTTAAACTCAGTTTCCACTAATTAGTAGGATTTTCTTGCCTTTATCCTCCCACAGTGAGTACCAGGTACAAGATTTCCTGCGACCTTATTCATTTACCATCTTGAATTAACTTTAATTATTAATAATTCCCCACAGGATAGGTATCAGTTGCCACGTTTCCTGTTTCTGACATTCACCATATTCTCACTGTATATTTGTGTCTCCTTTGTTTTGCTATATTTTCACAATGTTTCGCCTACAGGCTTTCAAGGCAAATCCAGAAGGTGAAATAGACAAATTGAGCCACGCTAGAAGGGTCGAATTGATAACTCTTGCACACGAGTATCAATTGGAAGTTCCACCTGGCGCCAACAAATATACCATAAATAATATGATTTTAGATTATCTTTTGGATGCCGGGAAGATAGATTCTGATACTCATGAAAAATACACTATTTCAGATAAACATGACTTGACAGCAATAAAACTAAAGTTAGAACTTGCTAAGATCGAGCGGGAGCAACAACAGGAAGCAGCTACAATCAGAGAGCGTGAAGCTGCCCTCAGAAAGGAAGAACAAGAGCGTGAAACTGCAATCAGAGAGCGTGAAGTTGCCCTCAGAAAGGAAGAACAAGAGCGTGAAACTGCAATCAGAGAACGTGAAGCTGCTCTGGCGAAAGAAGCCCTACTCCTCAAGGAGCGTGAGGCAGCCCTGGCCAAGGAAGCAGCTGCCATCCGGAAGGAAGAAAGTGAAAGAGAGGCCGCACTGAAGAAGGAAGAAAGTGAACGTGAGTTGGCCTTATACAAACAGCGACTCGAGAAGCAACGTAACCACGACAAACGACAGGCAGAAGCAATGCTAGAATGTCGTAACCGAGAACTCACGAGGGACGCTGCACACCAAGCTCAACTCCAGCAAGCGGCAGCTAGTCTTCCTCCCAGTTTCAATGTCTCCCATGCAAGTAAGTTAATGCCCCCGTTCATAGAAACGGAGGTTGATGTGTTTTCACCACTTTTGAGACCCTTGCTGATCAACTTAATTGGCCTGACGACCAATGGGCTACCCTTCTCAGAGTACATTTAACAGGTAGAGCAGCAGTCACACTCAGCACTTTGGCATCAGAAAACGACTACACCACCTTGAAGCAAGCTGTGTTGGACGCCTACCTTCTCTCCACCAAAAGCTATCGACGAAAGTTTCGTGACTACGTCAAGGCAAGTACCACCACCTTCTTAGAATTTGCTAACACCAAACGAAGATATTTCATGAAATGGCTGGAGGCAGCACATGTCTCTACCTTTTCAGAGCTTGTCAACCTCATACTGGTTGAAGAATTTTTGAGACGTGTACCTCCTCCTGTCCGCCTATACTTAGCAGACAAAGAAGAGACGGATTTGGTGAAATGCGCGAAGTCAGCTGACACTTACAGCCTCATCCACTGGCTGACACCAGAACCTACCAACAAGAAGTCTTGGTACAGTTACGAGAAAGCGAGCCCAGATCAAGGTACCTCTCAACTGTACTGCAGGTATTGTCGACTATATGGACACACCATTGACAAATGTGGTAAGTCCCAATCAAAAGGTAACATCGAACCTCCTAAGTCTAAACCTACTCACCCTAAGTCCGGTAAGCCTGTAATGAATGTTGGTGTTCATGCTAATGATCTCTCTGTCTTTAGCAAGCATCTATATCCAGGAACTATCTCTACCCACGGTTCAGATTCAGAGGGACGTTTTGGACTGAAGATCCTGCGGGACACAGCGGCTCTACAACGATCGTCTTGAAATCAGCTGTAGCTTCGGCTATCACCTCATTATGTCCGGTCGTGATGGTCAAGTTGTTTAAGGCGTCTTGTACATACCAGTTGCGTTGCTCCTGGGAGTATGGGTTCGAGTCACTTCTGGGGTGTGAGTTTTCATTCGCATATAGTCCTGGGGACCATTCAGGCTTGTTCGCATTTGTGTTCCTCACGTGTGCCCCAAAGAATGAGGTGATTTGGTAAAATGCTATGCCCAAGATAACCATCCGAGTGCCGGCGGTGGGGTGGTTCAAATAGCTTCGGCTATCACCTCATTATGTCCGGTCGTGATGGTCAAGTGGTTTAAGGCGTCTTGTACATACCAGTTGAGTTGCTCCTGGGAGTATGGGTTCGAGTTACTTCTGGGGTGTGAGTTTTCATTCGCATATAGTCCTGGGGACCATTCAGGCTTGTTCGCATTTGTGTTCCTCACGTGTGCCCCAAAGAATGAGGTGATTTGGTAAAATGCTATGCCCAAGATAACCATCCGAGTGCCGGCGGTGGGGTGGTTCAAATAGCTTCGGCTATCACCTCATTATGTCCGGTCGTGATGGTCAAGTGGTTTAAGGCGTCTTGTACATACCAGTTGCGTTGCTCCTGGGAGTATGGGTTCGAGTCACTTCTGGGGTGTGAGTTTTCATTCGCATATAGTCCTGGGGACCATTCAGGCTTGTTCGCATTTGTGTTCCTCACGTGTTCCCCAAAGAATGAGGTGATTTGGTAAAATGCTATGCCCAAGATAACCATCCGAGTGCCGGCGGTGGGGTGGTTCAAATAGCTTCGGCTATCACCTCATTATGTCCGGTCGTGATGGTCAAGTGGTTTAAGGCGTCTTGTACATACCAGTTGCGTTGCTCCTGGGAGTATGGGTTCGAGTCACTTCTGGGGTGTGAGTTTTCATTCGCATATAGTCCTGGGGACCATTCAGGCTTGTTCGCATTTGTGTTCCTCACGTGTGCCCCAAAGAATGAGGTGATTTGGTAAAATGCTAAGCCCAAGATAACCATCCGAGTGCCGACAGTGGGGTGGTTCAAATAGCTTCGGCTATCACCTCATTTTGTCCGGTCGTGATGGTCAAGTGGTTTAAGGCGTCTTGTACATACCAGTTGCGTTGCTCCTGGGAGTATGGGTTCGAGTCACTTCTGGGGTGTGAGTTTTCATTCGCATATAGTCCTGGGGACCATTCAGGCTTGTTCGCATATATATATATATATATATATATATATATATATATATATATATATATATATATATATATATATATATATATATATATATAATATATATATAAATATGACCGAAAAAGTAAGATTAATAATTCTAACACGAATTTTTTCAATATTTCTTATGTTTCTTTTCACAGTTGATGGTAATTGAAAAATCAGTTCTACAAAATTAATTTTTATTTCTAGTCTGACACGACACTTAAACGCGTTTCGTAATAACTCATTACATTTTCAAAGACTTTTAGTTTACACACACACAACTATAACCTGCAAACACTAAACAGAGTTCTTACTATGCTATGATTTAAACAGCTTTCATTTTTCATTTTATACCCGCATTTTGGGTGAGGTGATATGTTACAACAGTTTTGGAAAAGGTGAACAAAACTTTCGACACAGGACAGAACACGAAACAATGGGTATTATGGGATAGTAAGTGGGTAAATTGAAGGTAAGCATGGAAGTAACTGCAGAGGGCCTATTGGCCCATATTTTTTGATGCTTGTATATTGGAGTGGAGTCTTGAAGTGGATAGAATATAGTTGTGCATTAATTGGCTGTTGATTGCTCAGCACCGAAACCAGGATAATCAAGAAACTAACAACGTTATATGGAGGACCTATGGCAATTCCACGACCAAGAGACGGCTTCCTGAACCTTGCAGGAATCAACCTCACTGAGGACCAAGTAATTCTCCTAAATTTGGGTATAAACTGTCACGTTATGTCCAGACCAAGTGACATGGTGCGAAACGTGTGCCGTCCCTCTGTGCCATATTGACTGTTTCGCACAGTATCACAGTCTCCAGGAGTACTAAATGTGTAATTCTTTGGTAAATAAATGTACATATCAAGTTAATTTTGTGTTTATATTGAAAAAAACCAAATACATTGAATATTCCTGTAATTATACCATTTTGGTGGGCATAATTGTGACACTAATATGTGAGTGCCTAGTGAGTTTATACCATTTTTATTATAATACAACGTCTAGTGGTAATAATTGGAACAATACTAGCGAAAAAAATTGTGTAAAATGACCCAAGAATACTGTAAATAATTCCGCGCGGCCCGAGTTGCCGCGAAGCGGCCGTGAGTTGCCGGCGTGAGCGGCCGTGAGTGACGGCTGACTGACGCAGCACCCTTGAGCGCTCACGTTCTGTGACGTCATCGGCAAACTTGTCGGCTCAATTGTGTCAATGGTATGTACAATAGAATTTTTCATTATTTTTCCCGTGCTCAGGGGACACAAATTAACTGTTTAGAAGACGAAAAAAGAATTTGATTTTTTTTCTTGCGCACAGGGGTGTAAATGTCCCAAGACCCCTAAGCAGTGTAAGGGTTAAGTGCCGCGTGTCGTGTTAGAATTATTAATCTTACTTTTTCGGTCATATTTAATAATATATGTCTACAGGAAAGACTGCTACCAATATATATATATATATATATTATATATATATATATATATATATATTATATAGATATATATATATATATATATATATATATATATATATATTATAACTAGCTTGTCATGATTGTAACTTGCTTAGCTAAAATGAATTGCGGGGTTCAGTCCTTGACCCTTTTATGGTCTCTGCAAGCCTTTCCTTTACTGCCCATATGACTAATCGCCCTGTGTGATTGGACTGTTTAGCATCACGTAGGTAGTTCTTGACACTATGTAACCTGCTTCTAATGTAGAGAAGCTGTATAAATAATCAGGTACCTTGGTAATCATTGTGTGTCAAAATCCCAAGAGGGAAGCCGCCCAGGTCTGCATTTGGAATTTGTATGTTGCGCTCATGGCTCACCTTTGAGAAAGAACATTGTCACACTCAATGCTATGTCCCATGTGTCAGGCGCGAGAGAGAGAGAGAGAGTGATGGTACACCCTATAGCCGTCACTCCTCCCAGTGTGTGTTGGTGATGCTAAGTGGAACAGGTATGGCCTGCTGACAGTAGTTTCATCTCCCTTTCCTTAACGAAACCACAGTGGATAGGGGAACCACGGCACTTCCTGCCGTGTAGGAGGAACTAATAGCAGTCATTGCGCACCATCAATACGGACGCTTTGTGTGAGAAAAAAGTTAAAATATTCAGCAAAGAATGTTGTACCATGATGCTCATGTTATAAAAGGCGCATATATTCTCTCTTTCACTAGCGAGAAAATGCAAACATTCTGCCTGAGGTGTGTTCTGTCAAAACTCTCAAAAAGCACTCCTCCAGACCCATGGAGTGTGAAATTACTGGTGGTAGATGCGGCTTAATTGTCACCTGACGAGGGGGAGCTGAGGGGAAGTGGGGTGGGAGGGGAAGATATGACCAATAGGCCAATAGGCCGTCCATAGTTACCTCTATTCTTATGTTTTTATGTTTCACCCCCCAATTATCCCTTATGTATCCCCCCATGTTTTCACCTTTATTGTCTTATCACCTGATCAAGTGCGGGTATAAAATCAATCAGTCCTAAAAGCCTTTTTCACTTGAGAATGAACCATGGAGGTTCGAAACGTTGTGCAAATTGTATAAATAAGTGTAATACATTCTATAGTAATTCACTTCTTTTCTTCACCTTGAAATTACGAAAATGAGTTTTGGAGAACTCCTATTTCAGCTAAGCCCTGATGCTAAGAAAATAGTTAGAGGGATAGAAGCCCTAAATCAGAAGATAGTAATACAGAATTGCGGTCATATTCAACGAGACATATATGTATAATATATATATATATCTATTTATATATATATATATAGTATATTATATATATATTAATATAATATATATATATATATATATATATATATATATATATGTCGTACCTAGTAGCCAGAACGCACTTCTCAGCCTACTATGCAAGGCCCGATTTGCCTAATAAGCCAAGTTTTCATGAATTAATCGTTTTTCGACTACCTAACCTACCTAACCTAACCAAACCTAACTTTTTCGGCTACCTAACCTAACCTAACCTATAAAGATAGGTTAGGTTAGGTTAGGTAGGGTTTGTTAGGTTCGGTCATATAACTACGTTGATTTAACTCATATAAAAAAAAAATTGACCTCATACATAATGAAATGGGTAGCTTTATCATTTCATAAGAAAAAAAAATTAGAGAAAATATATTAATTCATGAAAACTTGGATTATTAGGCAAATCGGGCCTTGCATAGTAGGCTGAGAAGTGCGTTCTGGCTACTAGGTACGACATATATATATATATATATATATATATATATATATATAATATATATATATATATATATTATATATATATATAATATATACACGCGATTAAGCCTACGGCACATACTCATACATATTCACTACTAATATTGCTCACCTGTTAACAACACTTGTTCCTATACTTACACTTTTACCCTACATGACCCACAACGTCCCACATGCCGCTATCCGTCCCACACCATGTGAGAGCATCCCCCCTCCTCACTCCCTCTCTCACACTATCAACTTGTTGATGTATACCTCTCCCATTACTTATCCCCTCTTACCCGAACACATTTTACCTACATGACCCACAACGTGCCTTACATTTTACCTACATGACCCGGAACGTCCTCACCCTCTGGGACCCACAACGTTCCCACAACGTTACATGCCCCAACCCGCAAGCCCTTTTCACCCACTGTGACCCACATCGTTCCCACAACGTTACCCATCCCAATCTACGGACTCCCCCACCCACTTTTGACTATGACCGACTTCGATCCACTGAGATTCTCCTTGGTGGCGTGCACGGTCGTAATTTCAATTTACCCTACTAACGTCCCCTTCTCGATCCTACATATTTCTTTTAATTACATATCCACATATCATGCTTAACTCTACGTTACATAAACATTCATATTACAACTACTCCTGGTCACCTGTTCCCAAACTTACACTTTTTACCCCAACGACTCATAACCCCCCGAGACAACCCCCTGGTGCTGTGAGCCACACACAGTGACCCACATCCACCCCGCTGGACCACACATGTGCAACTATGTGAACCCCCCCCCCCCCACCTGAGATCCAACTGCATTGTGTGTGCAATTGTGTGTAGGGCCTAATTGGTTTACCTGCGCAAGTGTTGCTCAAGGTCGTAGTCTCATTTTACGCTACTTCCATTATGGCCAATCCTCCCTTTCCCACACTCTGTGAGTCGTTGGTCAAGCTCTCATGCCGTTCACACCATTATGTCCAGTCCTAATTCCCCCATTCTCCCGGTGCTGTTGGTCAAGTTCTCAATCCGTCCAGACCAATATAACCAGTCTTACCTCCATCACACTTACGCTCGGCCCAGTTCTAATGTCGTCCAAACTACTGTAGCCAGTCCTCCCTCCCCCACACTCACCTCCACCTTCATTTCTGAACTATTAGTTACTAAATTGGCAGTTGGGCTGGGTAATTCGAATCATTACAGAATCTGAACGGAATATATAGGTTTGTTTAAAATCTAATATGTCTGATATTATCTCCACTCTTTAAGTCACCATCGAGGCTAAAGAAAGTAGTTCAGTTACACATTCATCATGGTGACGTGGATCAGGTTGACGTCACGTGGAGCAGGTTGACGTCACGTGGAGCTGGTTGACGTCACGTGGAGCTGGTTGACGTCACGTGGAGCAGGTTGACGTCACGTGGAGCTGGTTGACGTCACGTGGAGCAGGTTGACGTCACGTGGAGCTGGCTGACGTCACGTGGAGCTGGTTGACGTCACGTGGAGCAGGTTGACGTCACGTGGAGCTGGTTGACGTCACGTGGAGCAGGTTGACGTCACGTGGAGCTGGTTGACGTCACGTGGAGCAGGTTGACGTCACGTGGAGCTGGTTGACGTCACGTGGAGCTGGTTGACGTCACGTGGAGCAGGTTGACGTCACGTGGAGCTGAGTGACCTCACACATGTCACGCCAGCCCAGTATTTACATTATTACTTTGAGGATACCTTGAGGTCCTTCCGGGGCTTAGCGTCCCTGCGGCCCGGTCGTCGACCAGGCCTCCTGGTTGCTGGACTGATCAACCAGGTTGTTGGACGCGGTTGCCCGCAGCCTGATGTATGAGTCACAGCCTGGTTGATCAGGTATCCTTTGGAGGTGCATATCCAGTTCTCTCTTGAACACTGTGAGGGGTTTGCCAGTTATGCCCCTTATGTGTAGCGGGAGCGTGTTGAACAGTCTCGGGCCCCTGATGTTCATAGAGTTCTCTCTCAGAGTACCTGTTGCACCTCTGCTTTTCAACGGGGGTATTCTGCACATCCTGCCATGTCTTCTGGTCTCATGTGATGTTATTTCTGTGTGCAGGTTTGGGACCAGCCCCTCTAATATTTTCCACGTGTAAATTATTGTGTATCTCTCCCACCTATGCTCAAGGGAGTACAGATTTAGGCTCTTTAGTCGGTCCCAATAGTTTACATGTTTTACTGAGTGGATTCTAGCAGTAAAGGATCTCTGCACGCTCTCCAGGTCAGCAATTTCTCCAGCTTTAAAAGGGGCTGTCATTGTGCAGCAGTAATCCACTCTAGAGAGCACAAGCGTTTTGAAAAGTATCATCATCGGTATAGCATCTCTAGTGTGAAAAGTTCTTGTTATCCAACCTGTCATTTTTCTTGCAGTTGTGACGGCTACTTTATTGTGTTCTTTAAAGGTAAGGTCGTCCGACATGAGTACACCCAGATCCTTTACATTGCCTTTTCGTTCTATGTTATGATTTGTCTGAGTTTTGTACGTGGTTTCCGTTTTCATATTTTCATTTTTTCCATAGCGCATCAGCTGGAACTTATCTTCGTTAAACACCATATTATTTTCTGTAGCCCATAGAAAGACCTGATCTACATCTGACTGGAGGTTTGCCGTGTCCTCTATGTTGCCTACTCTCATGAAGATCCTAGTGTCATCTGCAAAGGATGATACAGTGCTATAGGTGGTGTTCTTCTCTATGTCCGATATGAGGATGAGAAAAAGTACTGGAGCAAGCACAGTACCCTGGGGGACTGAGCTCTTCACGGTTGATGGGCTGGATTTTATTTTGTTGACTATTACACATTGGGTTCTGTTGGTCAGGAAATTGAAGATCCATCTGCCTATTTTACCGGTAATTCCTTTTGAACGCATTTTATGTGCAGTAACACCATGGTCACATTTATCAAAAGCTTTTGCGAAATCTGTGTAAATTACATCAGCGTTTTGTTTGTCTTCCATAGTATCTAATGCCATATGATAGTAGTCCAGCAACTGCGACAGGCAAGAGCGCCCTGTTCTGAAATCATGTTGTCCGGGGTTATGGAGATGCTGTGATTCCATGTATTTTGTGAGCTTACTTCTTAGCACTCTCTCAAAATTTTTATGATGTGCGATGTTAACGCTATCGGTCTGTAATTCTTTGCCTCTGCCTTATTTCCTCCTTTATGAAGTGATGTTATCTCTGCTGTTTTTAGTATGTCAGGAATAACGCCAGTATCTAGGCTTTGTCTCCACAGAATGTGAAGGGCCTGCAATAATGGTTTTCTACAGTTCTTGATGAATGTGGAATTCCAAGAATCCGGGCCTGGTGCAGAGTTCATAGGCATACTGTTTATGGCTTCTTCAAAATCCAGTGGGGATAGGGTGACGTCTGATATATGATTTGATGTTGGTATCATATCCATGAAAAATTCATTTGGGTTATCAATCTTTAGTGCGTTTAATGGCTCGCTGAAAACAGAGTCGTACTGCTTCCTCAGTAGTTTGCTCATTTCTTTGTTGTCATCGGTGAAAGTTCCATCTCCCTTTCGCAGAGGCCCGATACTAGATGTGGTTTTTGATCTTGATTTGCATAGGAGAAAAAATATTTCGGATTTCTCTCTATTTCACTGATGGG
>WNGS01100719.1:0-11926 GCA_020271785.1 Procambarus virginalis
CACAAGAAGCAGCAAGGTGCACCACTCAACTGCTAGAGAGAAAAAGGTCAGTGGTAGTTGTAGGAATCAAAGAACAGGAAGGATCCAACAGTCAAGAATGGAATAGCAAGGATAGAGAGGCAGTACATGGGCTACTGAAGGGATTACAGATGGAAGGGGATGTACAAAACATTGAGAAGGTTTTCAGGTTGGGCTGGTACAACAAGGACAGAAACCGACTTGTAAAGGTGGTGTTCACAAACGAAACCACTAAGGAGGATATTCTCGAAAGAAAGAGTCGTCTGCAGCATGTGGAGGGATACAAAAAAGTATTCCGGCAGAGGGACAGGACGAAGGAGGAGAGAGTCAGGGCAGCAGAGGCAAGGAGGAAGCCCAGGGAGAGAGGAGCAAACCAGAAAATCACAGCCCCCAACACAACAGTCTCAGAAACAAGAGGGGAACCCTAAAACCAGCATCCCAGTAACACCAGAGGGGAGGGCAACACCACCACCCCCCTCTGCATAGAAACCCTCCCTTCCCCTCACCCTACCTGCCCCCACCCAACACTCCCTCCCCCCACCCCATTCTGACCCTGACACCCCTTCCCCATTCCCTCACAACCAGGAGGCCTGGTCGATGACCGGGCCGCGGGACGATAAGCCCCGGAGCACCTCAAGGTATCCTCAAGGTAAGATTCCCATCATGTTCCCCCCTCCCCCTTCATCCCATACCCTCCCTATCCATCCTCCCCCCTCACCCCGTATCCTCCATGTCCCCCCTATCTCCTTAACCCACACCCTACCAGTCCCCCCTTCCCTTAAACCCTCACCCCCCACCCCAAAATCCTCTGAGACCCTGCAAACCACCTCACAGATCTTCTCACCCACAAAACAGCTTCCCACACTAGCAGAATGCTCGCCAAGAAAGGGCATGAAAATGAACAGAAGAAAGTGAGCTTCAAGGTGATGTACACTAACATAGATGGGATTACAAATAAAACAAGCGAACTCGGAGAATGGGCACTAGAAGAAAACCCAGACATAATAGCACTCACAGAAACAAAGCTAACGAAAATCATAACAAATGCAGTGTTTCCACAGGGCTACTATGTAGTGAGGAGAGAGAGAGAAGGGAGAGGAGGAGGTGGTGTAGCTTTGCTACTAAGAGAAGGTTGGAGTTTCGAAGAGATGGTAATTCAGAACTGTGAAGGTTTCAGTGACTACATATCAGGCACCATAGCAACTGGAGGACAGAAAATTATAGTAGTAGTCATATATAACCCCCACCGAATGACAGAAGACCCAGACAGGAATATGATAGAAACAACTTGGCCACCATCAATATAATAGAGAGAGCAGCTTCTGTGGCTAGCAGGAATGGATCCAGACTACTAATCATGAGAGACTTCAACCATGGGAAGATAGATTGGGGGAACAGAGACCCACATGGAGGCTCAGACACATGGAGAGCTAAGTTGCTGGATGTGGCAACAAGAAACTTTCTAAGTCAACACGTCAAGGGACCGACGAGAATGAGAGGAGGGGATGAACCAGCCTTGCTTGATCTGATATTTACCCTAAATGAGTCGGATATAAGGGAAGTTAAGTTGGAAGCCCCATTGGGAATGAGTGATCATAGTGTATTGAGCTTTGAGTACCTGGTTGAGCTAGGAATTATCACCCACAAAAACGAACTGGGAACCAAAGGGCTGGCGTACCGAAAGGGAAAGTATGTGGAGATGAATAAATTCCTATGGTATATACATTGGGACACAGAACTCGGAACCAAGTCCGTACACGACATGATGGACTATGTCACCCAAAAATATCAGGAGGCTGTAAGCAGGTTTGTCCCAGCCCGACAGGAAAAAACAGAGAAGCAAAGGAAGAATCCGTGGTTTAATTGGGAATGTATGAAAGCAAAGGAGATGAACAAAAGGGCATGGAGGAACTTCCGTAATAACAGAACTCCAGAAAGTAGAGAGAGATACCAGAGAACCAGGAACGAGTATGTTAGTGTGAGAAGAGCAGATGAGAGAAGGTATGAAAATGATATAGCTAATAAAGCCAAGACCGAACCAAAGCTACTACACACTCACATCAGGAGGAAGACAACAGTGAAGGAACAGGTGATGAAACTTAGGGTGGGCGAGGACAGGTACACAGAGAATGACAAAGAAGAAGTATGAAGAACTCAATAGAAGGTTCCAGGAGGTCTTTACAATAGAACAGGGAGATGTCATGGCGCTGGGAGAGGTGGAAGCAAACCAGGTGACCTTGGATAGGTTCGAAATTACAAGAGATGAGGTCAAGAAGCTGGATGAGCTGGATGCATTAGAGCTGGATGTGAGAAAAGCTGTTGGGCCAGACGGAATCTCACCATGGGTATTGAAAGAGTGTGCAGGAGCACTTTGCTTGCCACTCTCCATAATGTATAGTAGGTCACTGAAAACGGGGAGACCTACCAGAAATATGGAAGACTGCTAATGTAGTACCAATATACAAAAAGGGTGACAGACAAGAGGCACTGAACTACAGGCCAGTGTCCTTAACTTGTATACCATGCAAGGTGATGGAGAAGATTGTGAGAAAAAACCTAGTAACACATCTGGAGAGAAGAGACTTCGTGACAACCCATCAACATGGGTTCAGGGAGGGTAAATTTTGCCTTACAGGCTTGATAGAATTCTACGATCAGGTGACAATAAGATAAGCAAGAAAGAGAAGGGGGGCGGACTGCATTTTTTTGGACTGTCGGAAAGCCTTTGACACAGTACCCCATAAAAGGTTGATGCATAAGCTGGAAAAACAGGCAGGAGTAACTGGTAGGGCGCTCCAGTGGATAAGGAGTACCTAAGCAATAGGAAGCAGAGAGTTACAGTGAGGGGTGAGACCTCAGACTGGCGTGAAGTCACCAGTGGAGGGCCCAGGGCTCTGTACTTGGACCTATCCTGTTTCTGATATACGTAAATGATCTCCCAGAGGGTATAGACTCATTCCTCTCAATGTTTGCTGACGACGCCAAAATTATGAGAAGGATTAAGACAGAGGAGGACAGCTTGAGGCTTCAAGAAGACCTGGACAAGCTGCAGGAATGGTCGAAAAATGGCTGTTAGAGTTTAACCCAAGCAAATGTAATGTAATGAAGATAGGGGTAGGAAGCAGGAGACCAGATACAAGGTATCATTTGGGAGATGAAATACTTCAAGAGTCAGAGAGAGAGAAAGACCTGGGGGTTGATATCACGCCAGACCTGTCCCCTGAAGCTCATATCAAGAGGATAACATCAGCAGCATATGCCAGGTTGGCTAACATAAGAACGGCCTTTAGAAACTTGTGTAAGGAATCTTTCAGAATATATACCACATATGTCAGACCATCCCTGGAGTATGCGGCTCCAGCATGGAGTCCATATCTAGTCAAGCATAAGACTAAACTGGAAAAGGTTCAAAGGTTTGCCACCAGACTAGTACCCGAGCTGAGAGGTATGAGCTACGAGGAGAGACAACGGGAATTTAACCTCACTTCGTTGGAAGACAGAAGAGTTAGGGGGACATGATCACCACATTCAAGATTCTCAAGGGAATCGACAGGGTTGATAAAGACAGGCTGTTTAACACAAGGGGCACACGCACTAGGGGACACAGGTGGAAACTGAGTGCCCAAATGAGCCACAGAGATATTAGAAAGAACTTTTTAGTGTCAGAGTGGTTGAAAAATGGAATGCATTAGGAAGTAATGTGGTGGAGGCTGACTCCATACACAGTTTCAAGTGTAGATATGATAGAGCCCAATAGGCTCAGGAATCTGTAACCTGTTGATTGACGGTTGAGAGGCGGGACCAAAGAGCCAGAGCTCAACCCCCGCAAACACAACTAGGTGAGTAATAAACAGATCGAACAAAAGGGTTGAAAGTCGGGACTATATCCGCAACAGTACCAATAGACTGCAGAAGGCCTATTGGCCCATATTTCTTGATGTTTCTATATATGATGGTTTATTCTACCCACTTCAAGACTCCGCTCCAATATAGAAACATCAGAAATATGGGCCAATAGGCCTTCTGCAGTTCTATTGGTACCACCTCTACTCTACAAATCTATACCCCGTTTTCCATGTTCTGTGTTTCACCCCACTATTGTATTACATCACCTCACCCAAATGCAGGTATAAAAGCCAATGTTGTTTCATAAAGCATAAGTTGTGTAGATAAACTAAAGTCTTTGAAAATGTAATAAGTTTTACGAAACGCGCTGAAGTGTCGCGTCAGACTCGAAATAAAAATGAATTTTGGAGAATTGATTTTTCATTTACCGTCACCAGTAAAAAGAAACATAACGAAAAATAGAGAAAATTCGTTGTTGAATTATAATCTTACTTTTCGGTCATATTTAATAATATTGTCTACAGGAAAGACTGCTACCAAAATATACCTAAATATATATATATATATATATATATATATATATAATATATATATATATATATATATATATATATATGCGGAAAATCCACAGAGAAAAATGAAAGGAGGTAACGTTTCGACTTGTTAAAGCCTTTGTCAAACCAGACTGACAAGAGGAGAAGGGAAGGGGGAGGATATATATAGGCCGACACCTGACCAACCCAACCCTAGGGAAAGAATTAACCAGAGACAGGTAAAGCTTAGCTTGGAATGGTCAAAGAGGATTAAGCGGTCAGAGAAAAAGGATGAAAGATTAAAGAAAAGCCTCATGAACATGCAATAAATGAATATATAAATATAAAATTATAATGAGACATTGTAAGCCTCTCTAACAGTTAGAGTTTTTTCTTAAACTGTTGTGCAATATTATAACTTAAAAATGGATCAAGTTTGTACATTCCAGTACTAACATTAAGAAGATTTGGACACTGACTGATTAGAGCAGACTCAATCAAATTCCGTTCCACGAAATCCCCACAATTGGTAATGCTTTTTGCACCATTCCAGTTAATATTGTGATCGCATAAATTCGTATGTAGATACAATGCATTAGACGTTTGGGCAGTTCTAATACTATAAGCATGTTGTGACAACCGCAATTGTAAGGACTTTCCTGTTTGTCCAAGGTACACAGAATCACAATCATTGCAGGGAATTGAATACACGCAACCTGCTGTATCAGGGAGTTTTTTATTAAATTGGATTTGATCGTACTATTAGTGAACACCAATTTATATTAAGTTTCTTAAAAATCAAAGACAATTTTTCAAGTCCACTCGCATAAGGTACAACCAATGAGTTAATAATTTCTGGTTTCGCCTTAGGGATGTGATTATAAAACGTACGCTTGGCTTGTTCAAACGAGAAATCCAAAAACCTCTTAGGATATTGTAAACTCTTCCCGATTTCATATATTATAGCAATCTCTTCATCAAAAAACTCAGGGCTGCATACCCTCAAAGCTCGTAGAAACATTCCTGAAAATACTGCCTGTTTAACTTTACTATGATGATTCGAATAAAAATGAACATACGACCCCACGTTGGTAGGTTTCCTATACACATTAAATTTGAACTTTCTAGTGACTCTATGAATCATAATGTCCAAAAACGGAAGCATACCATTCACCTCAGTCTCACAAGTGAATTTTATTGAAGGTACCAAAGAATTGAGTTCATTAAGAAAAACTATATGGTCTTTGTCACACGGCCATAAACACAAAATATCATCAACATACCTAAACCAAACTACATTAGCCGGGATAATACTGGATAAGATTTTTGTTTCGAAGAATTCCATATACAAATTACTTAAAACGGGGGAAAGAGGATTGCCCATCGCCATTCCAAATGTTTGTTTGAAAAATTTTCCATTAAAACTAAAATAATTGTCTTTTATACACAATTTGATAAGTTCTAATACTTTATTGGTCTGCAAGCTCAAATTATATTTAGGCAGTTCCTCACGTAGAAATTCTAACAGGTCATCAACGGGTACTTTAGTGAATAAAGAGGTCACATCGAAACTTATTAGTTTAAAATCAAATTTAAATTCAGTGTGGATAGCTTATTAACTAAGTCCACATTGTCCACCTTATTACATATGGTTTTGGTAGGGACGCGAGTCTTATTTTCCTCGGCGTCACCCCCTTTTATATGAAAACTTTTACAGTTATCCTCCCCCCTTCTCCTCTTGTCAGTCTGGTTTGACAAAGGTTTTAACAAGTCGAAACGTACCTCCTTTCATTTTTCTCTGTGGATTTTCCGCATAAAATGATCAGTGTTTTGTGATCGTCAATATATATATATATATATATATATATATATATATATATATACATTGGTATATTTTGGTAGCAGTCATTCCTGTAGACATATTAAATATGACCGAAAAGTAAGATTAATAATTCTAACACGAATTTCTCAATGTTTCTTATATTCTTTTTCACTGTTGATGGTAACTGAAAAATCAATTCAACAAAGTTCATTTTTATTTCTAGTCTGACGCGACACTTGAGCGCGTTTCGTAAAACTTATTACATTTTCAAAGACTTTAGTTTACACACACACAACTATAAGTGAACAGAGTTTAAACAGCTTTGACTTTTTTATACCTGCATTTGGATGAGGTGACATGTTACAGTGGTTTGGATGAGGTGAAAACAAACTTTCAACACAACACAGAACACGAAACAATGGGTATAAGCTAAAGGGAAGAATAGAAGTAACTGCAGAGGGCCTATTGGCCCATATTTCTTGATGCTTCTATATTGGAGCGGAGTCTTGAAGTGGGTAGAATATAATTGTGTGTTAATTGGCTGTTGATTGCTGGTGTTGACTTCTTAATGTGTAGTGCCTCGCAGATATCTAGCCGTCTGCTATCGCTGTATCTATCGATGATTCCGTGTTTTTTGTTAAGACTTCTCTGGTGATGGTCTGGTTGTGGGAAGAGATTATATGTTCCTTGATAGAGCCCTGTTGCTTATGCATCGTTAAACGCCTGGAAAGAGATGTTGTTGTCTTGCCTATATACTGAGTTCTTTGAGGCTTACAGTCCCCAAGTGGGCATTTGAAGGCATAGACGACATTGGTCTCTTTCAAAGCGTTCTGCTTTGTGTCTGGAGAGTTTCTCATGAGTTGGTTGGCAGTTTTCTTGGTTTTATAGTAAATCGTCAATTGTATCTTCTGATTTTTGTCTGTAGGGATAACGTTCTATTGACAATATCTTTCAGGACCCTTTCCTCCGTTTTATGAGCTGTGGAAAAGAAGTTCCTGTAAAATAGTCTAATAGGGGGTACAGGTGTAGTGTTAGTTGTCTCTTCAGAGGTTGCATGGTGTTTCACCTTCCTTCTTATGATGTCTTCAACGAAACCATTGGAGAAGCCGTTGTTGACTAAGACCTGCCTTATCCTACAGAGTTCTTCATCGACTTGCTTCCATCCTGAGCTGTGTCTGAGAGCACGGTCGACATAAGCGTTAACAACACTCCTCTTGTACCTGTCTGGGCAGTCACTGTTGGCATTGAGGAACATTCCTATGTTTGTTTCCTTAGTGTAGACTGCAGTGTGGAAACCTCCGCTCCTTTCCATGACTGTTACATCTAGAAAGGGTAGTTTCCCATCCTTCTCCATCTCGTGTTATGATCTCAGCCTGCAGGAGAAACGAGTCTCCCCCTTTGAGAGTTATTCAGCAAGCCTGACCTAACTGGAAGGTCCAGGAAGTATGGATGTGATAACACAGATGTAAGATAGTTTGTTTGATTTAAATAACAGTTTGAGATTATGGGCAATGAACAAGAAAACAGATAAATGACTGGTTAGGAGATGTGGACAATTTGCTGGAGGCGCAAGGCTCACTTCTGGAGGGTCTTGACCTCACTTGAGGCCGGACATCGTAGGGGGGAAAGCCGCGCTCCGTTGTGCTCTCATCAGAAGGGGACCCCTAGCGATATATCTCCAAGAGAAGAGAAGTGTGCAGACGTTCCAGCTGTGGAATCGAGCTGGAAACGTTGTAGTCTCAAGCCCTGGACGGCAAGGAGAGTATTAAGCCGCCCAGAGACAGTTTCATGGGCTGTGGAAGCGCCCTGGTCAGACGCCGTCAGAGGGAAGGAGCGCCCTCGACCAGATAATCTGTGGTGACCACGATTTAAACCAGTTCATAGTGATTAGTTGTAACTGGTCGTGTGCCCAGCGACAGTAGCAATGTGTATTGTTAAGCTAAACATGTTTTGGTAAGGCAGAAATCCTAAAATAAGAGAGTGGAGTGAGAGGAGCGCAGAGCGACATCCGTCTCCTCTGGGCGCTGGCAGGCGACTGAGGGCTCCTGGCGGCGGAGGACCCTCCCAGAGTGTGGAGGACCGCCTGGCGAGGTGGAGCATGGACCCGCCCCAACGGGGGAGTCCACTCTCACCATATGTAGAAGACAGATAGAGGTTGGAGGCAAAGATATTGCGTGATTAATTTTGTTTATGTGTTAAAGGTGAAACATTTTATTGGAGTGTAAATGGGTTGCAGGTTTGTCTTTGGGGAAGAAGTTGCTGAGAACTTCGAAGCCAGCACAGAAGGAGTAGTTGATGAGACTCCAAGGCAGTGGAGGAGATGACCTCGAGCTGTGAGGAGGAGTGTCACGTGCTTCTACAGAGGTGGTGAAGCGCCACAGTTGTTCGAGGAAACTTTAGGGTGCAGCAGCCAGGAGAGCTGGGGAGGACCCTAGTAGGAGTAGAGAAGCACCATAGTTGCCCAAGGAAACTTCATGGTAGCAGCCTGGAGGAGCTGCAGAGGATCCTGGTGGTTAAGCCCGGAGGAACCTGAAGATATCAGGGTAGTGAACTTCCAGATGCGGAAGGGGGAGTTCTAAATGATTACTTGTAGGGAGGTGATAGAGTGTTTGTCATTAGCGTGCAAGATGCAGTGAGAGGTGAGTGATCGTTTGCCATTTTTGTACCACAAAGTGTTTATACTGAAGTTTAGGGTTACAGTCGTAGGCAGGATTGCCTACAGATATATGTATTCTAGGACTGATAGAATGATCGATTGATTTGTTGAGTGGCACGGAACATTTATATTGATATATATATATATGTATGTTTTTGCATTCATATGCTGATTTGCCTTATACATGTTTATAGATATATATATGTGTATATTCTCTTGCTGAAAGTGCAACATTATATTGTAAGACTTGATCTACTTGAGGAGGTTGATAATATTAGGTAATACCAGGAGATAGGATACCACTTGACAAGCTGATGATAAGAGTTCTGATGGTGTTGGAGTGCAACCTGGCTGTAATAGTGTAGAGTATAGGATTTATTATTATTATTATATGTGTGTGTATTGTGTATGTGCTTCGTCCAGTAAAGGTATTCAAATTTGCTGGTGTTTGCCCTTGTCCTAGTGAGGCTTCCCAGGAAATAGTACAGAAGGAGGGAGAGAGAGAAACAGGAACCACTGCTGTGGACAAGGTAGAACGGAAATCTAGTGAGTCAAAGGGGATTGAGGAGATCACATCCCATAAGGAGAGAGTGGGGAGTCACAGCGGCTCGAGTGGGTGTGTGCACGTGACAACGAGGGTGAGTGTTGGAGCCACAACACTCACGCTCACCCCTAAACATGTGACGTTGAGGCCCTCTCTAAGAGCCAGAAGCACCTAGTGAGATCTCCATGTGAAATAAAAGCACTCTATCGAGTTGTGGGTTGGGTGGTCTGTGAGCGATAACACCACCAATCCACTACTACCACGACAAAATTTGTGGGCCTGTCCGGGATAGTGAACTGACACACCCACACTACAAGAACTACAAGAGGGGTAAAAGTCAAAGCACGAGAGGTGAGAGTGAGGATGCTGTGAGGATCGCGAAAGAGAGCGAAGACTGTAGCGCTCGCAGCGGTCTCGGAGAGACAGGAAACCAGTGTCAGCATACAAGCTGACGGCAGGAGTTGAACGAAAAGCATCAGAGCTGAGGCGCAACCCAGTATGGTGCAAAGGATTGTCAGGAGACATATTTTTCCTGCTCTCTCGTGCACTGAATGAAGTACGAAATTGCATAGTGCACCAGTGATGTGCACCATGATTCAACTTTCTGATTATAAACTTTTCCACAGTCGTGTTGGGTGTCAATGGACAGCCCAGGACATATGCTAGCTAGTGATGTCATTCTGATCGCTGTATCAGGTCTGTGAAGGAAATTACAGGAGGGAGTTGATTTCAGGGAGATTTGGTACAATTCAAGTGTAGAGAGGGAGGTATGGGGGGTTAACGGCTGTAGACCAACCCCCCTATCACGTGTCCACCTCGTGAGCGAGGGGGGGGTAGCGTCATGTGGCAGGTGCGCCATTGGCCGAGGCCCCTGGGCCTCAGGAATGCTGAACCGTGATTGGTCAAGACGCTGAGGGGTACCACATGGTATGCTTGGGGCCGTCTTGGCGGGAAAAATCATTCTTACCTCATACGCTTGCTAGGGGAGACGTATCTTCCCGTGCTAGGCCAAGCCACGGGAAATACCGCCTGCAACGTTACTAAAGTCACACCTATATTCTTGCTATCTTGCCGTGTGCCGTCCGTAAGAATCCGGTAATCGGGAAGGTGCATGAACCGTACCAGTGTGAACTTTGTCGCCTAAGCGCGGGATAGTGAGACGCCATCTTAGAGCAACTGGACTAGGTGAGGCCGTTAATTATCGCGCTAGGATAGTGACATCAGCCGTCTAACGCATCTGTGCGTGAAGGTACTGCAGTGAGACGTGCTAGAGAAGGTTTCAGTGTTATGAGAGAAACCTGAAATACGAAACTCTGAGAAAACGAACGAACAGTGTAGAACTCTGTCTCGTGTACCGTGTAGCACCGCGTACCGTCGTATCCTGGGGTACCGTGTCAAGTGGAAGGGCGTGGTATCGCATCCCCGCTGTGTATATCTGTTGTGCGCACACCCTGGTCGGCCAAGGCCTGGGTGCCCGCGACACCTGGTCGCTGTGTGTGGAGCTAAACCCCGTGGTCGAGGACCCTGTGCTCCACCTGACCACGTGTAGGAAGTGAGGACGTCTACGTCATCATCCAGCAGCAGCAGTGGGAGTGTGAGAGTGACGAATGTATGAGTGTGTGTAGCGGGCCCGCATGTGATGTAAGTACAGTACACTGTTTCAGTTTGGGTAATAAAACTCTGAAGCTGGGTTCGTCCCCAGTGTTCCGTCTGTCCTCTGTCCCTGTGACCACCTAGTGAGGTGAATGGGAATTGGAGACGTGTGAGTTACCCTGTTTGACGTCACCAAGTTGAGGTTGGGCCCAACTGTGATTTTGACGTGTGTGAGGACACATAGAGACACATCCAGTGGTGGAGTACAGTGAGTTAATTGCTTCTATGTTCTCTATGTACCGTGTATGTAATTTGCTGTAATTTGATTCCCTTTTCAGCAGTGAAAGTGGTAACAGGGAGGTTTCCCTGGTTATAAATAATTTTCATTATTATATTGGCCAGCGCTTATTTTACTGTTGTGTTGTGGTAAAGTGTGAATTATTGGGGAATAATTTACTGGGTAATCATTTACAAGTTTTGCCGTGAGTGGCAAGGATGTACTGTGTTGTACGGTGATGTACTGTGTTGTACCGTGTGTAAACCGTAGACAAGTTGTCCTTGGTGGAAGGCGTTGTGTACTGTGGAGGATTCCGTGAGAATTAAGTCAGTTAACGTCACCGGGGGTCACGATTTACTTAACGAGGTCACTTGTTCGTTGAACATTGTTGAGATTAACGTAGAGACGTGTAAAGGCAACAGTCACAGTGAAGTTCACGCCGTGGAGGAATTGTCAAGTGAAGACTAACGTAGTGTTAACGATTTAACGAGCTGTCGTTAATTGATTGATTAACGTAAGGGGTTGATCGGTCTGTTATGATCGGAGTCAATGCGCTGTAATTAAGCTGCTGTAATTCGTTGGACTGATCAGATCTGTCTGTGGACAGAGTGATTAAGCACCGTAGCTAATTAAGGAG
>WNGS01100721.1:0-10496 GCA_020271785.1 Procambarus virginalis
AATGACGAGGGACAGGCTGTAAAACCCGGTGAGGAAGGAAGAGTCATTGTCACGGCGTTATACAACAAAGCGATGCCATTTATACGCTATGAACTTGGTGATCGGGGTACTGCTCAAACCTGCTAAAAAAGGTCCTTATCAAGTGATTGAACGTGTCGTAGGGCGAACCAATGATTCGCTCTTTTACCAAGTGAGCCTTAAAAAATCACCCGTATTAACTTTTTACTATATCTCCAAAAGTTTATTGGAAGGCGGCGGGTTTATGAAGGAGTTTATCATTCGTCAAAAAAGTCTCTCGCATTTTCATTTTGAATATGTCGCTGAGCGCGAAATCAGTGATCTTGAAAAAACAAAAATTAAGGAAGCCATGGATCAGTTACTCGAACCGGGACTACAGGCCACTTATGAAAAGAAATTCACATAGACGAACAAAAGCCGGAAAACTCAAGCAGTTTTTTTCGGAATTGTAGAAAGAAATTATGAAGATTACACTAATTGCCGGCGCTCGTCCGAACTTTATGAAAATTGCGCCTATCATTGAGGCGATCAAAAAAGTCAGGAGAAGGGAACCACGCTTCAATACAGATTGGTACATACCGGTCAGCACTATGATGAAAAAATGAGTGATACTTTTTCAAAGAATTGAATATTCCATTCCCGGATGTAAATCTCGAATGTGGAGGAGGTTCTCAGGCTGAGCAGACAGCATCCATTATGCTGAAATTTGAACAGGAACTTCTAATGCATCCTGCAGACCTGGTCTTGGTTGTGGGAGATTCACCTCTACCATGGCTTGTTCTATTGTGGCGAAAAAATTAAATATCCGTGTGGCACATGTAGAAGGGGGCATTCGATCGAATGATCGTAGTATGCCCGAGGAAATTAATCGTCTTTTGACCGATAGTATTTCTGATTACTTTTTTACCACCACACCCGAAGCCGGCGAAAATTTAAAACGAGAAGGGATTGATTCATCGAAAATATTTTTGTCGGAAATACCATGATTGATACCTTGTTAAAACATCAGGCTTCATTCAGGAACCACTTTTTTTTGATGGCTGGCAATTGAAACCTCAGCAATATTTTGTCATCACCATTCATCGCCCTGCCATGTAGATGATCCCAATCAACTCAATTATTTGTTGAAGGAAAATCGTGAACAATAGTCATGGTATGCGGTTGTTTTCCGGTACATCCCCGTACACGAAAAAATATGGAGCAGTTTGGGATTTCATTTCCGGAACTGCTGTTAACTGACCCAATGGGTTATCTGGAATTTAATTATTTGGTTCAACATGCCAAAGCCGTTATCACCGATTCAGGGGGGATTACCGAAGAAACTACGGGTGATGGGCATTCCTTGTATGACCCTTAGAAATTCTACCGAACGACCTGAAACTTGTTTTATTGGCACGAATGAACTGCTCGGAACAGACCCAAAGGCAATTGCGCCGGCGATGAAAAAATTGATGGATGGCGACTGGAAGAAGGGCGAGATACCGGATTTGTGGGATGGAAAAACAGCTCAGCGGATTATTGAAATTCTGGTTGAGTTATCTGTTGCATAAAGCGAACCCATGAAGATTGTCTATTTTTATCATATTTTTCTACGCCCAATGGTTCATGGGGAACAAGGGTCTATGAATTTGCTTCGCAATGGGTGAAAGAAGGGCACGAGGTTACGGTGGTGACTAGTGTATATTCAAAGTCGGATTTGAAAGCTGTTCGGTTTTTGGAAACACAATGGTTCGATGGAATCCGGGTAAAATTATCATGTACAAATCGACAATAAACAGCCTGTTCTTAAACGCATCCTATCTTTTTTACAATATGCTTTGATGTCATGCTATTACGCCATTCGACTTCCTGCAGATATTGTGATTGCCAGTAGCGGACCGATTACAGTTGGTTTACCGGGTTTTGGCTGCCAGGTATTTGCGCGGACGAAAGTTGGTTTTCGAAGCACGGATCTTTGGCCGGAAGGTGCCATTGAATTGGGGATTATTCGAAATAGACGAATCCAAAAACTGGCATATTGGTTTGAAAAAAATGTTACAATGCCTCATCCCTCGTAGTGGGACTAATCAATAAAGTATCCGTAACCAGTCCTACCGGAGCGGTATCCACTATGATATAATCATACATCTGACTAATCTCAGCGAGAACATTTTGTTCGACACGTGGATGCATCAATAATTCAGCTGGATTGGGTGGGATGTCGCCCGATGGAAGAAAATCGATATTTTCCTTTAAAGGTTTTTTCAGGGATTAGGTCACGAAGATTTAAATCCTGTTCAGATACAAAGTTGGAATTCCCTTTTCGTCTTCCAAACCAATATATTCTAAAATTTTTGGTGCACGTAAGTCCCATTCCCACCAGTAACACCTTTTTTGCCGGTCAAACTAATGGTAGAGGCCAGATTCAAGGCCACGAACGACTTTCCTTCTTTGGCCAAAGTGGATGTTACAAAATATCACCTTAGCATCCTTCACATGCTTTGATAGTAGAAATTCAAGATTGGTTCTTAATAAACGGAAAGACTCTGCAATATTGCTATTCTGACCTTTGGTAATCACCAACTTCTGTTCATCATCGGTTTTTGGTATATCACCAATGAATGGAATATTGAGTTTTCTCCAAATCGCGCTTTCCATGCACTTTGGTATCGAGCAACTGTTTAAGATAAATCAGTATTGAAGGAAAAAACCAATCCCAATACAAAAGCAGCAGTGTAAATATTTTTTTATCCGGCGATACCACAATACCATTGCTGTAAGCTTCAATCAATCACTTTAACGCTGGCTTACCGTGCCGCCAATGAGATATTGGTTTCTTTCTCTTTTTTGTAACAGGTACAAATACAAGTGTTCTTTGATTTGTTTTTGTCGTTCAATGGAACGCGATTGACGTGTTTTCACTGGGGACTGAAGCCATTTTAGAAGCAAAACCGGAACCATAACTGGACAAATCGCTTTTGCGAATGTTCATGGTACTCTTAAAGTTGGTGATACTTTCAATCAGGTTTTGACGAAGTGAACCAATCTGATCGTCAATGCCTTCAATAATCGGATTCTCTTCTGTAGAAGATTTCATCAATTTATTCCTTTCCAATATCAATTGATTGATCGTAGAAATATAACCGGCACTGGCGGCATCCTGTAAGCCCAGGTTTGCAGGAATCAGATCCGTATTATTATTGTGCGAAAGCACATAATTATAAACATATTCTGCCAGTTTGAATTGGGTATTCATTTCAGACAGTTTTTGGTCAACCTGCCTGTCGGTTTCCATGCTCATACGCGCCTGGGCCTCTAAATCAACAATATTATGACTTTGTTTGAACCCTTGTTCCTGCCCCTCAACATCCGCAAGTTCCGAAGTGATATATGCTAACCTTTCATTGATAAAATCGGAAGTATTTCTGGAAATTAAATTCTTATCTTCAATCGCGTCTTCATTGCGTTGCTTAATTAAGGTTATTGAGTACATCCTGGCCTTGGCAATATCCCGATCACGCAAGGTTCATCAATACCACATTCGAAGATTTATTGATGGGTTTTAAAGCCAGAGAACTGAGGTATCGATTCACGGCTGATTTCTCCGGTGATATTTTCACCTTAATTTCGCGATTCAGCCAGGGCTTAATTTGTTTTAATTCAGGTTTGAGGGTGATCCATCCTAAACTTGTTTTTCCACACGTATCTCCAAAAAGTTTTTCACCTTCAAAAATTTTGTCTTTGATTTCAAATGAATTGGGTGATTTGATGGTGATCGACATAGATCCGGACATCCGTCGGAACAATTCAGGCTTGGTTAAAAATATCACTTTAAACGGTCGGGATTTATAGACCTCTCGATCAATCACATTGCCTTTAGTAAAGTACAGAAACCTGCAAATCCAATTCACGCACAACACGGGTCATTAAAATCGCGACTTATAAATTTCCAGTTCATTGGACAAGGTTGATACCGATCCTTTTACCAAACCCAATTGTTGTAAGGCCGATAAATTCGGTTCCTCCCTGCTTATCGTCATGGACCAGCACGGTCGCTTCCATTTCAAAAATGGGGTTTTGATAACGCAGGTAAACAAAAGCGATGAGGAAGCAGATGACCAGACTCAGCAAAAACCAAATCCAATGTTGAAGTAAAATACCAATGACAAATTTGATATTAAACGACGAAACGGTACTGTCCTGGTTACTTTCGTTGACTTGAAATTCCTGTTTTTCAGACTGCATGAAATTAGTTATTGCGGGTTAGGATAAAGTACATATTAATCAGAAACGAAGTAGTTGACATAGTCACCGTCCAGTAACGTAAATTATCGGTGGTTCGGTTAATTTTTCGGTTATGCGGTTCGATGTAAATTATGTCGTTTGTCGGACATAAAATACCGGTGAATGAAAAATACTGTCAGAAGTAAAATTGACACGGGTTTCTGTCCGAATGCCATTTTCTTCCCGAATCACCCGAACATTTTTATAAAATACCCATGATATCCAGGTCACGCGCCATGCCAATAGCTTCCGGCAAGGTAAGTCGTTCCTGATTCACCGTATAAAACACCGGGAGCTCGTACTTCTCCCAGTATGGTAAATTTGAAATTCGTGAGAACGAACATTCACAATCGGGTTGTTGATATATTGAAGCAATTTTTTTCTTCAACATTCTGTGGCTTCAACCGTTGTCAAGCCGGCTACCTCAACACGTCCCTAATACAGGAAATTCAATCATTCCGTCGGCAATCAATGAGTAGTTGGACGCGGACTGATTGGTTGTTTGATTTAAGTTAAAAGGCTTAACGGCTTCCGGATTCAGAGCAGAAACGAAAATCGAAATCTGATCATCGGTACGTAATACCGGTGGTTGATAAAAAATGGAATCAATTTTACGCATGGAATCAGGCATAGAAGCCTTTTGGAAATAAACATAATCTTTACGGCGGTATGCATGAACTAAACATCGTATAAAGAAATAAGGTTAAAACGATGGCAGAAGAAGGAAATATGTACTTTTTCATATTAAAATATGGTCTTGATAATCTGTCCCTATCTGGCAAAGCAGGCAGCACTTTTACAGCAAATACCTGATTTCTGAAAGGTGGGGCAAGTTACTGCAATTTGTTTGTTCAACCTATGTTAACTAGCACTTGCAGGCCTTTTTAACCCTTCCTTTGCAGCCTTTGTTTATTGGACAAGGGATGGAGTCGGTTTCAAAATCTGCCACTAAATGATCGTAAGGTGAATTTGACTGATGTATTCGGGCACCAGAGCTTTGAGCATCAATACCATTTCGTGAATTATCCGGCAGCAAGCGGGCTTTATGTTCCATTTCACTGATGGACTGACAAATTTTTGTGTATTCATACTCAATACCTGTGCAATCATGATTTTAATCGTGGTGGGTAGGCAAAATCGACTCCCGGTCATTGAGTAATTCCTCGTATAATTTTCACCAGGACGCAATCCGGTGAATTCAATTTTAATATCCTTACCAGGGGTCAAACCGATACTTGGATCATTTTTTTCAGCTAAATCGACAATCTTGACTGAATCACCCATGTCAAACACAAAAATTTCGCCACCCTTACCCATACTACTCCGGCATCCAGAACCAATTGACAGGCTTCGGGGATGGTCCATAAAATATCGGGGTCACCTCAGGATGCGTGACCGTAATCGGACCACCTTGTTCTATTTGTCTTTTAAACAATGGAATGACAGAACCATTGGAGCCCAGTACATTTCCGAAACGAGTGGTGATGTAGGCGTCTTTGAAATTTTATTCTTACTCTGTACATACATTTCTGCTACTTCGCTTGGTAGCACCCATCACATTGGTTGGGTGACCGCCTTATCGGTAGAAATAAATACCATTTTTTTGTATCCCGAATTCATCCGCCAAATCTGCAACATTCGGGTTCCCAGGATGTTCACCTGAAGTGCCTGTAAAGGATTTAATTCTATTGCCGGCACATGTTTATAAGCCGCCGCATGAAAAATCATTTCAATAGGATAGTCATAAATACTTTGCGTAGCAGTACCTGATCACGAATATCTGCAGCAGGGAGGTACATTGAATGTTTTATCATTTACCTGTTTACGAATTTCCAATTCAAGGTTGTGGAGGGGCGTTCTCCGCCTGATCCAATAAGATGAGGTGGGCTTGGACTAAATTTCACAATCTGACGAACCATTCAGATCCAATACTACCTGCTGGCTCCGGTTACGAGGATATGTTTTCCCGTTGACCTCAGATGCAATAATATCTTTATTCAACGTAATTACATACACGGCCAAGGAGTTCTTCAATCTTGACGTTCTAATTTGGGCCTGTAGTGAGTTGTCCGTTTACCAATGGTCAATCGGTGGCACTCTTTTACCTCCACCTTATACTTCAAACATTTATCGATGATTTCGCGCTTCTTGTAACTTGAATATTTTGAATAGAAATGATGAGTTGGCTGATATCATATTTTTCCAACCAAAGTATCCATATCGGTATCGAAATTCAGAATTTTGATTCCTTGTAGAATTTACCTTTCAGACTGGAGTTATCATCCAAAAAGGGAACGGTGGACATCATAAAACGGTTGAAACCGCATCATACGTTAAACGCCCCGACTCACCCGAACCATAAATGATAGATTTTGGGTTTTCGTCTGGCCGCGTTTGCCCTGATTAAAAATAAACCCGAATTCCTAAACGGAATTGGAATCAACAGATATAGGCTCAGGAAGTTAATGAATGGCAGCCACATTAAAAGGAACAGCATAAAGCTTCCCAATGCAAGCGTTGTGCTACAAATCCTATGAAAGTCAGGTTGAGCACCAGTGATAAACTTCGGGCAAAAACAGAACCTTAATATCATAAATTCCGGTATGACGTATGATGCCTTACGTGGGGGCGAAAAAACGAGATGACCAATAAGCGAAAAAATCAGCACCCCAATCAAGGCCTTATAATAATCAATAAAACTGAGGGCATACACCGCCAGTTTTGTTTGTAAGGTATAGGCAATTAAAAGAGAAGTAGCAAGAGCAATAAATCAATCAGGAGGGACAATCCATTTCGAAACGAACTTGCCTCTTAATAACCTTCCGTGGGGTTAACGACTTCAATATTTCCCAATTTTGTCCCACTGTAAACGAAGGTAATAAAGGCCTGATTGATTATTTTTACGTATTAAACCCGCACATCATTCGGGTCATTAATGGCTATGCATTGGATATGACGTCCAGTTGGCCAGCAGATTTGCTACATTCAGGCAAATCAGCCGCACAGGTGAGTTTTGCTCCCGTGCATTATGAAATGCTATGTGAACCAATTTTTGCGCACATGATGCATGGCCACATTTGCAGATGTAAACACAATTTCATGCACGATTTTGCAGCCTACCGTCAAATAGGACTGCGGAAAAAGTCATGGAGCCTTGTCCGCATCCTAACATGATTTTGGAACTTCATAAAGCCGGGCATCAGAACTGAATTAAGTAGCCCAACCTGACCATATCCATTCAGATTTTACAAATATTTTCATTCCGAATCAGGGGCTGTCCACGGCTATGAGTACATGGAGCCTGCTTGAGTTCAAGCTGAAATTCTTTCAATGTTCCTAAAATGGGTATCCCCTGAAAATCATTTCCAGCTTGCAGGGGCATCATCCCAAATTCCCGGGCCCCAAAATGAATTTCCCTTGCCAAGCAAGCGATGATATCCTTGGCTGAGACCCTCCTCCCCCTCCTACCAAATGAACGGATTGATTCATTTTCTCGGCTTTTTTGTTTTCGGGTTAAAACGATACATCGAACGTTTGGCAACGTATAAACCACTGACAAAATAATCAACAAGTCAATAACTGCCACATAGGAATATGGCGACTTTTTCAGTATCCACATATTGATGGATAAACTGAAGTGATTCCATATAGTCGAAGAGACCACCAAATGGGGCCATTTCATTTCGTTGGATAACACATTTTGAAATAAATGACGACGATGAGCCTGAAAAAATATTTTCTCCCAAAAATAAGCGATGCAGAAATCGTCCAAACACACTATCTACCCCAAACACTGCCAATCATGAGGTATGTACTTTGGTTCAAAGGATTCCAACGAAGATGTACCCGAACTCACGTGATAACCGGTGCGCGGTAGCCAAACGTGAAAACTCAAACCACAGAATAAAAAATATCAGAATATATCCGATCGATACACTGCCCACATCTCCGGCAAAACATTCGCGCATTTTACGAAAATTAAAAAAGCAAGGAAAACAATCAGAGCGGCGAGCACATAAAACATGGGCTCCCTAACACCCGGTAGAACGATATCAAAAAATCATCAAAGGCAGTTAGATCACTGCTCAAGGCATTCAGCCCCGTTTATGCCACATTAATACCATCCATAACATTGATTGAGCGTTATTGCACCAATACATACGATAAACAAAGTGATTTGACCATAATGGCACAAATGGTGAGTTAATGTCCATATTTCAGAAAAACACATGGCAAAGCCGACAGTGTGAAAGACTCAAATCGAATTTTTGTGTCCGACACTTTAATATCATCCCAAAACTGACGATTGAAATATCAACAACCCGATAGTCATAAAAATGAAAGTGGACCCCTCCTTCTCTCCTCACTGTATACCCATAAGAAAAACAAAATCCAGGCCAATGGGAAATATAATTCCGCCACCCCTGATCGTGGATTTTTTATGCGATCGATCTTCGGTTCGGTTTTGTCCTTTATTCTGAAATGATCGCCAAATGGAAATAACCCCATTCGAATCAGAAAAAGAATGCAACCAATCCTACAAAAAAAACATACTCCATGGCATTCATCATCAATTCCTTTTTATGTATTACAATTTCGGGCTTCCATCCTAATCACGGCTAGCCTTTTCGGCTAAAGAAAAAGTAAAGCGTCATTGATAGTTTTTTTAATTTATTACTATTGAGCGGGGAAATTTAGAACCCACGCTAATCTCACCCAGTTTTGATAACATCCAATTACCAATGGGGCACGCTGCGGGGATTCTTTTTATGCAACGACCGTGAAATCCAATCTTCTATCTCCGTCCATGGTTGGATCATATTGATCGCTTAGATGATAAATCCTGAATCTTTGGGGCAATGACATCACCATTTTTGGCAATATCCTGTCGCCTGTACAAGTGATTTTCTGGTCATTCGATTATCCCACATTGACAATAAATATCCCTGTCGTTATTGCGATTCCACCATCGCACCTAAATTTCTCCGGTTGCATTCGGGCCCCAACACCGAGAGGTAGTCGCATAGAATCCAATAAAGGAACATGCATTTTTGCAGCCCATTCCGACATTTTTTTTCATGCGGCATATATTGACTCAGGGCGTATGGGGTTCTTCGTCCATGTACAGCCGACTGCGTTTCGCTGTCATTTGATCCTTCATTCCAACCCATAAACGTGAAACAGAAGAACATAAAACACCAATGGCCCAGGCAGGGTCTCCTGATCTTTTCAAGTCCCTGTAAGACAAATTTCTCTCTGTTCCACAACACATTCACCCATCGATAAAAGCGTTTTGCGTTCTTTCCTCATTGGTTGGGGGCAATCATATGGGCTTTACCGGCAGCATGAATCATAAATCAATATTTCTGATTTAAATCCGGAACAACATCGCTCAAATCAACATTGATATCTGGCATAACTTCGAGCCAAACCGGTCACCTGATGCCCTGCTTCTATAAAATTATTTTTGAGTATGTTACCCAAAAAACCATTTACCCCTGTTATCAGAATTTTCATTTGGATTGATGTACCTGCATGAGGGCCTTTAACATTTTATCGGCGAGTACGGTTTTATCAAATTCCTGACGTGCAACCCTCAATGCTCTTTGCCCCATTGCGCGAACTTTATCCGGATGGGCATCCCAATCGATCAAGGTATTCGCCAATGCTTCCGGATCGTTGGGCGAAAGAGTTAATCCGGTTTCGGTTTGTTCTAAAAATGTTTTCATCCAGCCATTGGTATTTTGAATAACCGGCACCCCCGCTGCAAGAGATTCGAAAAATTTATTAGGCGAGGAAGTATCTAAAACCGGGGTTCCATGAAGTGGCACCAGCGACACACCAGTGCATTTTGAATAAAGGCAACCAATTCGTGTTTTGGGATAAGCCCCCATCGTATAAAATTCGTAATTCCTCTTTCGGCGGCAGATTGTTCGAGTTGCCTCACGCTGCTGGCCTTCTCCGATCAATAATATTTTTATATCTGACACGTCCTTTTCGTTTCAGGATGGCAGCCGCTTCGAGCAACCAGGATGAATTATTGACCTTGCCGATATTGCCGGTGTAAATTGCGTATTTGTCTGGCACCAATCCTTTATCGACCGGAAAAGATGCAGGCGTTGAAAACATTTCTATATTGGCCGCATTGGTTACATCAATTACAAACGGATGATGATGTTTTTGCACAATATGATCGCGCATACCTGAAGATAAAG
>WNGS01100726.1:0-12904 GCA_020271785.1 Procambarus virginalis
GGGGGCTTGGTGACGCCCTTCATGTGGGGTTACACCTACGGATCGTTGCCCCTGGGTCGACGGGCGACCCCAGGAATCAGCGACGGGCGTGGGGCGCTGACGCAGGTCGCTGCGCGTATCAATCGGCCAGTTCGTCGCGGCCCGCACGGCGGGCAAAGTCGACGCGAGGTGAGTCCCTGCTGGGTTTGCGCAGCGAAGGATCGGCCCCCTCTTCCAGCACACCGGCACCAGGTTCGCGGTAACCGTACATGGCGGCCAGCATCAGGGGCGTCGACCGGTTGGGAGACTCGGCGTCGATGTAGGCGTGGTGCTCCCAGCAGCCGCACCATGTTCGCTGTCCGGTTCGGTCCGCGAAGCGGCATAGTGCAAGGGCGCCCAGCCGGGCTTGTTGACCTCGGCACCCCGCTGGATCAATTGCCTGGCCAGCTCAGATGGCCCTTGATGGCGGCAATCATCAGCGGGCTTTCGCCCCGCGCATTGCGCAGCTCCACATGGACCGAGCGCTGTGTCAGCATGAAGCTGGCCAACCTTCAGCGAGTCCGCCCGCAGGGCCAGGATCAGGGCCGTATCGCCCTCCTCGTTGAGGGTTGTGAGATCGAATCCCCGCAGCGCCAGGGCCACGACGGCCGACTCGTCGTCGATCGTCGCCGCCTTGAAAAAATCCTCGAACGAACCTGCGTGAGCGCAAAGAGAAAACAGAAAACAGCATTTAAAACAATGCCGTTTTTCAGTTTTTCATGTAATACATGAGATCAATCCAGCACCCGGCTGAACAGCCGGTCGAAGTTGTCGCTGCTGGCCCGGGCCACTTCCTCGACCGGAATCCCCTTGTCTCGGCGATCTGCTGAGCCACATACGGCACCAGCGCGGGGGTGTTGGTCTTGCCCCGGTACGGCACCGGCGCGAGGTACGGGCTGTCGGTCTCGATCAGAAGCGGTCCAGCGGCACGAAGCGCGCCACCTCACGCAGATCCGCCGCGTTGCGGAAGGTCAGGATGCCGGAAAAGGAAATCAGGAACCCCAGGTCGAGCGCCGCCCGTGCCACCGCCTCGGTCTCGGTGAAGCAATGAAAAACGCCACGGGATGCGGGCAGGGCTTCAGCGCCGGCAAAACCGCCCTCCTCGCGCAGCATCGCCAGCGTGTCGTCCGAGGCGCTGCGGGTGTGGATCACCAGCGGCAGATCGGTCTGCCGCCGGCACGGATGTGGACCCGGAAGCGCTCGCGCTGCCAGGCCATGTCGGCGACGCTGCGGCCATTGAGCCGGTAATAGTCGAGCCCGGTCTCGCCGATGCCGACCACCCGGGGCAGCGCCGCCCGTTGTAAAAGGTCCTCCAGCGTCGGCTCGCTCACGCCCTCGTTGTCCGGGTGCACCCCGACGGTGGCCCAGAGCATTCCGTGCCCGGTCGCCAGGCCGTGCACGGTCTCGAATTCCTCCAGCGTGGTGCAGATGCACAGCGCCCGGTCGACCTGGGCCTGTGCCATCGCACTCAGAACTTCGGGCAGGCGGGTCGAGAGTTCAGGAAAACTCAGGTGGCAATGGAATCGGTGAACATGGACAGGCCGCGCGGTGGCGCAGAACAGAAAAGTAGTACGGTGCGGCACGGCGCCCGCGGGACGCTCAGATGGTCTGGGTCGGCCGGTCGGTGGCCAGTGCCGAGCCCAGGATCTCTTCAATCTTGAGCTTGAGTTGCGACTTCTCGTCCGCCGGGAACCGGATGCCCACGCCCTGGGTGCGGCCGCCTGGGCCTTGGCGGGGGTGACCCAGGCCACCTTGCCGGCCACCGGGTAACGCTGGCGGGTCGTCGGGAGGCTCAGCAACACGTAGACGTCGTCGCCGATCCGGTAGTCGCGCGACGAAGGAATGAAGATGCCGCCGTCGGTGAACAGCGGAATGTAGGCCGCGTACAGCGCCGCTTTCCTCCTTGATGGAGAGCTGGATCACGCTGGGGCGTGACGACGCGGGTGAAGCAGCGGGGCTGGTACTCATGGCGGCGAGTTTAGCGGCAAACGAAGGGCTGCCGAGGGATCATGGACGGGCGGGTGCGCGCGCAAACACCTGTCGCGTCGCCGCGACCCAGGCCTCCTGCATCAGCCCGGCGTTGTAGGGGTGCTCGACCGTGCGCGCGTCTTCCATCAAGGCCTTCGACCAGCGCGCCAGCACCAGCCAGCGCGGCGCCGGTGGCAGGCTGTCGGCAGCAAAAAATCGGGGTTGGCGCCCGCCGCCACCGCCATCAGATCGTGGCAGAGCTTTTGCAACAGGGCCAGTTGCTGGGCCGCGGACCAGTCCGAGACCACCGACCAGTCGCCCCTGGCCAGCGCCTGCGGCAACTGCGCCCAGCGGCTGGCCGACATCCCGGCACGCGCACCTGCAGCGCGTCGTCGGGTCGCCCGCCGGACGCCTGCAGCCAGGCCCGCGCCTGCTCGCGACCGGCCTCCTTCAGCCCGGTCTCGCGCGCCTGCTGCTCCAGCCAGGTCAAGGCTTCGCCCTCGGCCGGCCAGGTCATGACGTGCGTCTGGCAGCGGCTGCGGATGGTCGGCAGCAGCTGGTGCGCCGATTCGCTGGCGAGCACGAAACGGGTGTCGCCGGCCGCTCTTCCAGGGTCTTGAGCAGCGCATTGGCCGTCACCGTGTTCATGCGCTCGGCCGGATACACCAGCACCGCCGTGCCGCGGCCGCGGGCGCTGGTGCGCTGGGCAAAGCCCACCATGTCGCGCATCGCCTCGACCCGGATCTCCTTGCTGGGTTTGCGCTTTTTTCGTCGACCTCTTTCTGCGCCGACTCGGACAGCGGCCAGCCGCGTTCGATCATCTCGGTCTCGGGCATCAGCACCACGAGGTCGGGGTGCGAGCGGCTGCCGATCAGGTGGCAGCTGTCGCAGGCCCCGCAGGCGCCGGCGGCGGTCGGCCGATCGCACAGCCAGGCCTGGGCCAGCGACAGGCCGAGCGCGTACTGGCCCAGTCCGCTGGGGCCTTGCAGCAACCAGGCGTGGCCCCGCTGCGCCAGCAGGCGTTCGCGTTGGCGCAGCAGCCAGGGGGCGTCGTGGGCAATTCGCTCATTTCGGTCCGCTGTTGGCTGCGACCATGATGGATAACCAGCCACGCTGCACAAAGGTCGCCGTCAGCTGCTGCCAGACCTTGTGGCGCGACTGGTCGGCCTGGATGCGGGCAAAGCGAGGCGGGTCGGCAGCAGCCCGCGCGGCATAGCCCGCGACCACGCGGCGGAAGAATTCCAGCGGCTGGGCTTCGAAACGGTCCGGCGCGCGGGCATCGGCCAGCCGCGCGGCCGCGGTCTCGGGCGGCAGGTCGAACCAGACCGTCAGGTCGGGTTGGCGCAAGCTGCCGGGCTCACCGCGGGCGTGGACTGCACCCAGCGTTCCAGCGCCGACAACACGTCGAGGTCGAAGCCACGCCCGCCGCCCTGGTAGGCGAAGCTGGCGTCGGTGAAGCGGTCGCACAAGACCACCTCGCCCCGCGCCAGCGCCGGTTCGATCACCGTCAGCAGGTGGTCACGCCGCGCCGCAAACACCAGCAGCGACTCGGTCAGCGGGTCCATCGCATCGCCCAGCACCATGGCCCGCAGCTTTTCGGCCAACGGTGTGCCGCCGGCTCGCGCGTGAGTGTCACGGTGCGGCCCTGGCCCCGGAAGGCCTCGGCCAGGCCGGCGATGTGGGTCGACTTGCCGGCGCCATCAATGCCTTCGAAGCTGATGAACAGGCCGCTGGGAACGGTGGCGTCAGAACTCATGGGTGGGGGCTCATTTCTGCAGCTGGTAGCGCCGCACCGCCGCATTGTGTTCGTCCAGCGAAGCGCTGAACTGGCTGCTTCCATCACCGCGCGCCACGAAGTACAGGGCCTTGGTGTCGGCCGGCTTCACCGCCGCCAGCAAGGACGCCCAGCCCGGCATCGAAATCGGTGTCGGCGGCAGGCCGGCGCGGGTGTAGCTGTTGTAGGGCGTGTCGGCCAGCAGGTCGGCCTTGCGCAGGTTGCCGTCAAAGCGCTCCCCCAGTCCGTAGATGACGGTCGGATCGGTCTGCAGCCGCATGCCGATGCGCAGGCGGTTGACGAACACGCCGCCCACCATCGCCCGGTCGGCCTCGGCGCCGGTTTCTTTCTCGACGATGCTGGCCAGGACCAGGGCTTCGTCGGCGGACTTCAACGGCGTGGCCGGGTCACGCTGGGCCCAGGCCTGCGCCAGCCGTTGCTCCATCGCCTGGGCCGCCTGCCTGAGCACGCTGGAGGCCGGTGCGCCGCGAACCACACGGTAGGTGTCGGGGAAAAAACGGCCCTCGGGGTGGCGCCCGGGTAGCCGATCCGGGCCATCACGCCGGCCGGGTCCATCCCCTCCAGGTCCTGGGTCAGGTCGGGCGCGGCCCGCAGCGCCTGCATCAGTTCACGGAAATGCCAGCCCTCAAGCAGGGTCACACTGCGCAGCGCCTGTTCGCCCTTGACCAACTGCTCCATCACGCTGCGGGGCGTCGCGCCCGGCTTGATGTCGTACAGGCCGGCCTTGATCGCGCGCGACCGGCCGGACAGGCGGAACCAGGCCTGCAGCAACACCGGTTCGGCTTGCACGCCGGCCCCGGTCAGTGCTTTGGCCACGCCCCGCGCCGAGGCACCGGCCGGAATCTCCACCTGCAGCGGCGCCTGGGCCGTGGTCTGGGGCGGCAGGCGCAGGGGCTGCCCCAGCCACCACCAGCCGCCCAGGGCACCCGCCCGAGCAGCGTCAGGGCAATCAACAGGAGCCAGCGCAGCGGACGTTTCACGTTAAGCAAGGGTGGACATGGCGGACAGCGGCAGCGTGCCGCAGGACGGCGCATGATAATCGACCGACCCTGCCGCTCCGGCCCCCCGCGGGCCCCATCCTGCCCCGCATCCGCCCCATGTCCAGTCCACGCCCTGCTCCCGATTTCACCACCCTCCACGGCATCGCCACCCTGCCCCGTCTGGGTGTCATCCAGGCCCAGGGCGAAGAGGCCGCCAAGTTCCTGCACGGGCAGCTGACCCAGGACTTTTCTCTGCTGGGGTTGTCCGAGGCGCGGTGGCCGGACTCTGCACCGCCAAGGGCCGCCTGCTCGCCAGCTTCATTGGTTTCAAGCGCGCCCACGACCAGATCCTGCTGGTCTGCCACGCCGACCTGCTGCCGGCCACGCTCAAGCGGTTGTCGATGTTCGTGCTGCGCGCCAAGGTCAAGCTCAGTGACGCCAGCGCCGATTTCCAGGTCCGGGGCCTGGCCGGGGATGCGGTGCCGGCCGCGCTGCCCGCGGCGCCCTGGAGCAAGCTGGATGCCGAAAGCGCGCAACTCATTCGCCTGTACCCGGCCGCCAGCACCGCGCGCGCCCTGTGGGTGGCGCCCGCCGACGCTGCGGTACCGGCCGGGCCGGCCCTGGACAGCGCGACCTGGGACTGGCTGGACGTGATGGCGGGTGTGCCGCTGTTGAGTCAGCCGGTGGTCGAGGCCTTCGTGCCTCAGATGATCAATATGGAGTCGGTCGGCGGCGTGAATTTCAAGAAGGGCTGCTACCCGGGGCAGGAGGTGGTGGCGCGCAGCCAGTTCCGCGGCACGCTCAAGCGCCGCGCCTACCCGGTGCAGGGCGAGGCAACGATGGCCGCCGGTCAGGAGGTGTTCCATGACAGCGACCTGTCACAGCCCTGCGGCACGGTGGTCGCCGCCGCGGCCTCGCCGGCCGGTGGCTGGAACGCGATGGTGTCGATGCAGACCAGCGCGGCCGAGGGGGGATCGCTGCGGCTGGGCGCGGCCGACGGCCCTGTGCTCAGCTTGCTGCCCTTGCCCTACACCCTTCTGGCCGACGTGTAGGTTTCGAGGCCCGGACCACCATGTGCCTGATCGCCTTTGCCATCGGCATGGATCCGGCCCGGCCGCTGCTGCTGGCGGCCAACCGCGACGAGTACTTCGAGCGCCCGACCGAGCCGATGCACCGCTGGCGCCTGCCGGACGGCACCGGCGTGCTGGCCGGGCGTGACCTGCGTGACGGCGGCACCTGGCTGGGGGTCAGCGAGGCCGGGCGGGTGGCGATGCTGACCAATGTGCGTTGCGCCAGCCCGGGACCGGGCCGGCGCAGCCGCGGTGAGCTGACGACGCGCTGGCTGCAGGCCTCGACCGACTGGGACCAACTGCTCTCCGGCATCAACCCGGTCGACTACGGCGGCTTCAATCTGGTGGTGGGCGATCTGCGCGACGGATTCTGGGCCTGGGTCGGCAACCGCGATCCCGAGCGGCCACACGACGACCTGCCCTCGCCGCTGCGCCACCGCTCCTTGCCGCCCGGGGTGTATGGCCTGTCGAACGCGGCGCTGGACACACCCTGGCCCAAGGCGGTGCGACTCAAAGAAGCCCTGTCGACCGCCCTCGGCGGTGAGGTCGACACCGAGACGGCGCTGGTGGCAGCACTGGCCGACGGCGCCACCCAGCCATTGGCCACATTGCCGGGCACCGGGGTGCCCGAATCGATCGAACGCGCACTCTCCAGCCCCTTTGTCGACATGGCCGACCGCGGCTACGGCACCGCAGCAGCCTGCTGCTGAGCGTGAGGCAGGGCGGCGGGGGATGGCGCGCCGACCTGACCGAATGGACGCACGCCCCGGTCCAGGGCCGGCCGCACCGCTGGAACGGCGCACGACCCCGCAGACTCAGCCTGCCCTGAGGCCGGCGGCACTCACAGTGGCAGCACCATCTCCTGGTGGGCGATGCCGGCCTCTTCGAAGACCTCGCCCCGGGCTTGCCAGCCCAGCCGCTCATAAAAACCGATGGCGCTGCGCTGCGCGTGCAGCATCAGCTCGCGATCGCCCCGGGCCCGCGCCGCCTCGACCAGCGCCTGCAGCACCTGCGTGCCCAGCGCACCGCCACGCAGCACCCGGTTGACCGCCAGCCGCCCGACCTGCGACACGCCCGGCTCAGCGGCCGGTATCAGGCGCCCGGTCGCCACGGGCTGGCCCAGCCGGTTGCGGACCACGGCGTGCAGGGCGCTCAGGTCCGCCGCGTCGTGCTCCAGGTCCTTGGGGATGCGCTGTTCCTCGACGAACACCGCCGTGCGCAGCGCGCGGGCGGCGTCCCCCAGGGTCGACCAGTCGCCGACCTGCACCGACACCATGGCCTCGCCGGCTTCGAAGCCTTGCACGATCTCGCGCAGCGCCGCCGGCACCGGGCGCGAGGTCTGGGTCGCCGGGTCGGCGAAGACGTAGACGATCTCGCCCGAGATCAGGTGTTCGTCACCGCGAAAGATCGCGCCGGTGAAGGTCATCGACGAGCTGCCGATGCGGCCGCATGTCATCGCCACCTCGATCTGGTCGTCGACCCGCGCCGAGGCATGGAACTCGACCGTGGCCTTGACCACATAGAGGTCGCCGTCGAGCTGCTGCATCGACTGCTCATACGGCAGCGCCAGCGCCCGCCAGTAGTCGGCGATCGCGGTGTCGAAATACATCAGGTAGTGGGCGTTGAAGACGATCTTCTGCAGTCCACCTCGGCCCAGCGCACGCGCAGGCGGTGGAAGAAGCGGAAGTCGGATCGCTGGAGTTGGGGCATGTCAGTGGTCTCCAAACGCATGGCGCAGCGCGCGCGCGGCGTCGTTGTGGGCGGTGTAGGCGGCGGGGATGGCGCGGCCGAACTGGATGAAGCCGTGCACCACGCCGGGATAGATCTCCAGATCCACCGGCACGCCGGCCATGCGCAGCCGGTCGGCGTACAGCACGCCTTCGTCGGTCAGGCAGTCGCATTCGGCCAGCCCGATCCAGGCCGGGGCCACGGCGTCGAGTTCGCGCACCTGGCCGCGCTCGTCGACCCCGTCCAGCGGCGCAAAGCGCCAGTCGGCGCGGTCCAGTGGGCCGCGCAGGTAGTGCTGGAAGAAGTAGGTGATGTGTGGCTCTTCGAGCATGAAGCCGTGGGCGAAGGTCTTGTGGCTGGGGGTGTTCTGGTGGCCGGCGGTGCCGGGATAGAACAGCAGCTGCAGCGCCAGCGGCCAGCCCGCGTCGCGCGCGGCGATGGCGGTGACGGCCGCCAGTGTGCCGCCGGCGCTGTCGCCGCCCAGCGCGATCCGGCGACCATCCAGCCTGAGCGCCGCGGCCTGCTCGCGCAGCCAGGCCAGCGCGTCCCAGGCGTCGTGCACCGCCGTCGGAAAACTGCCACTCGGGCGCCAGCCGGTAGTCCAGCGAGACCACGGCGCAGTGCGCCAGATGCGCCAGGTGGCGGCACAGCGGTTCGTGGGTCGCGACGCTGCCGACCGTGAAACCGCCGCCGTGCAGGTACAGCAGCACCGGCAGCGACTGCTCGGACGCGGGCGCGTAGAGCCGGGCGGGCAGCGCAACACCATCGCGGGCTGGAATGTTCAGGTCCTCGACCCGGGCCAGCTTGTGCGGCGGGATGTCGAGCACGCCGGCACCGGCCGCGTAGGCGCGTTGGCCTGGTCCGGCGAGAGCGCGTGCAGCGGCGGTGGCCGGCGCGCGCGATGCGTCCAGCACCCGCGCATGGCGGGGTTCAGCAGCGAGCGGGGATTCGGGTGGTGCGACATGGGGCGAGATTGTGGCTGTCTTTGTCCCTGCGACTGGCGTGTGGGTGACGCGCCTGAACCGGTTCATGGTCGTATAGTTTTCCTCCCGAGCCCCAACCACGAGCACAACCCACCATGGCGCAGATTCTGTATGTCACCAACATCCTGATTGAAGACGGTGCGCTGGCCCAGTTGGCGGCCGAATGCACCCGGGTCGGGATCACGCGACGCTGATCGTGACCGACGCCGGCGTCAAGGCCGCCGGCCTGCTGGACCGGGCTCTGGCCGCCCTGCCCGGCTGGCCGGTGGCGGTGTTCGACCAGACGCCGGGCAACCCGAACGAAGCGGCGGTGCGCGCCGCCGTCGACGCCTACCGGGCCGGCGCTGCGACGGCCTGATCGCGCTCGGCGGTGGCAGTTCGATCGACTGCGCCAAGGGCCTGGCGATCGCCGCCACGCATGAAGGCCCGCTCAAGACCTACGCCACCATCGAAGGCGGCTCGCTCAAGATCACCCCCGCGGTGCCGCCGCTGATCGCGGTGCCGACCACCGCCGGCACCGGCAGCGAGGTCGCGCGCGGCGCGATCGTGATCGTCGACGACGGCCGAAAGCTGGGTTTTCACAGCTGGCACCTGGTGCCGAAGACCGCGATCCTCGACCCGGCACTGACCGAGGGTCTGCCGCCGCCGCTGACCGCGGCGACCGGCATGGACGCCATCGCCCATTGCATGGAAACCTTCATGGCGCCGGCCTTCAATCCCCCGGCCGACGGCATCGCGCTGGATGGGCTGCAGCGCGGCTGGGCCCACATCGAGCGCGCCACCCGCAACGGCCAGGACCGGGAGGCGCGGCTGAACATGATGAGCGCCTCCATGCAGGGCGCACTGGCGTTCCAGAAAGGGCTGGGCTGCGTGCATTCGCTCAGCCACAGCCTGGGCGGCGTCAACCCGCGCCTGCACCACGGCACGCTCAACGCCCTGTTCCTGCCGGCAGTGATCGCCTTCAACGCCGGCGCCGACAGCGTGCAGAAGGAGCGGCGGCTGCAACGCATGGCGCACGCGATGGGCCTGCCCGACGGCGGTGACGCCGAAACGGTCGCACAACGGCTGGGCCAGGCGATCCGGGAGATCAACGCCCGCCTCGGTCTGCCAGCCGGGCTGGCGGCGCTTGGCGTGACCGAGGACCTGTTCGACCGGGTGATCCAGGGCGCGCTGGCCGATCATTGCCACAAGACCAATCCGCGCACCGCCAGCCCGGACGACTACCGGAACATGTTGCGGGCATCCCTGTGAGCGGACCGAGGCAACAAAAGCAGAAAGCCGACCCCGGGGTCGGCTTTCTGGATGTCAGGCGCCCAGCGCTCAGTTGCGGCGCTTGAGCGTGTAGCGGCTGTCGTAGAACGCTTCGGCGTAGCCCTCGGCGTCCCTGGCCGCATCAACATCGCCCAGCTGCAGGGTGCTGCCGTTGGTGTACATCACCAGCTTGCCATTGGCCTGGTCGGACGCGCCGGCAAACTTGTCGGCGGTGACGCCGGCGATGTCCTTGGTACCGGCGTGGTTCATCGACAGATTGGTCAGCACCTTTTCGTCCTTGACGGACGGCCCGGAACAGGAGCTGCCGATGTACCCGTAGGCGATCACATTGCCGGTGAAGCTGGTGGGCGAGGTCTTGGTGAAGTCGGCACGGGCCTTGGCAGAGGCGCCGCCGTCGGCGTAGCAGTCCGATTCCCAGGTGCCGATGTACTTGGCCACCACATCGCCAGAGGTGTCGGCAGCCACCGGCGGGTTGTCGTCACCCCCGCCGCAAGCGGCAAGCAGGGACGCCGCAGCGAGGGTCGCGGCAATCAGCGGAAAACGGCAGGGCATCGTCATCGGAGGGTTTCCTTCAAAGGGCGGCTGGAAAAGAGCCTGGTGGCGGTGGCGCGAAACCGGTCGCACAGGCGGCCGGGGTGCGGCGTGGATTCTGCCTGAGCGGCGAAGGCTTCATGGACTGTTACAGATATTTTTCAACCCGGCACCGACGCCACTCAGCTGCGCGCGACGTCGATGGCATCCTGGGTCGAACGCAGGATGCAACGCACCAGCGGGAACATCTCGCCAAGCGCATCCAGCAGACTGCCCACGGTCAGGCTGCACACGCCCAGCAGGTGGGTCTGGGCGAAACTGGCTTCGGCCCCGCTCTCCTGGGTTGGCCGCAGGCTATTGCGGATCGCGTCCGTGAGCCCGTCCAGCTCCAGGATCTTCAGCCGCGCGGGCGTGGAGGTTGAGGTCATGCCCATGCGCGACCAGTAGGCCAGGCCGACCTGTTCGATCAGCTCGCGCTCCATCGACGCAGACATCACCTCGCTGACCCAGGGCACCAGGGGCGCGAGGTGGGACTTGTTGATCTCGTCCGACAGAACGCGGTCCACCAGGGCGCTGGTCTGACCGATGAAGGCCGCCAGAGACACTTTGAAACTCTCGAATTGGTCGTCGTCGTTCATGGGGTGCACCTGAAAGTAAAAGGGGGACAAGAGCAGCGGCCGATGCCCGGGCCTCATCCCGGCGCAGCGACGGCTCCGAGGTATATCGGCAGTCGGCCCGGGAACCTTGACACCCGGCCGGGCTCTGACCGTCGTCACGACACCGCCGATAATCCGCTTCATGCGTTTCCTGATCGACTTCTTCCCCATCGCGCTTTTTGTGGCCGCCTACAAGCTGGGGGACATCTACACCGCCACCGGCGTCCTGATGGCCGCCACCGTGGTCCAGACCGGGATCATCTATGGCATCGACAAGCGGCTGCAGACCCTGCAGAAGGTGACGCTGATGCTGGTGCTCGTCTTCGGCGCGCTGACGCTGGCGCTGCACGACGAGCGTTTCATCAAGTGGAAGCCGACCGTGCTCTACGCCAGCATGGCGATCGTGCTGGCGGCCGCGCTGTGGGTCTGGAACAAGAACTTCCTGCAGATCCTGCTGGGCAGCCAGCTGTCCCTGCCCGAACCGGTCTGGGCCCGGCTGACCGTGGTGTGGGTGGCGTATTTCCTGTTCATGGCCGGCATCAACGCCTACGTGGCGGCGTACTACTCAACCGAAGACTGGGTCAACTTCAAGCTCTGGGGCTACATCTTTCCGGTGGTCTTCATCGTCGGCCAGGGGTTGTACATCGCCCGCTACCTCAAGAGCGACGGCGAAACGGGATCCGGATCATGACCGCCGCCGCCGCACCCGACGCCGTGCCGACCGCCAGCGCGCTGGAGGCGGCGCTGGTGTCTGCGCTCTCCCCGACCCGGCTGGAAGTGATCGACGAGAGCGGCGCCCACGTCGGCCACGCGGGCGCCAACGGCCTGGGTTATGGCACCCATTTCCGGGTCCGCATCGCGGCCCCCGCCTTCACCGGCAAGGTCGCGTGGCGCAGCACCGCCTTGTGTATGATGCGCTGCGTCATTTCACCGATGCCGGCCTGCATGCGCTGGCGATTGAAATCCTCACCTGAAACACACCATGAAATTCTCCCTGTCGGCCCTGACCGCAGCCACCCTGATTGCCGCCGCGCCGCTGGCGATGGCGCAGAACATCGCCATCGTCAATGGCAAGCCCGTGCCCTCGACCCGCGTGGCCGCGCTGGAGCAGCAGATTGCCGCTTCGGGTCGCCCGGTCGACGACGCCACCCGCGCCCAGATCAAGGAAGAAGTGATCCTGCGCGAGGTCTTCATGCAGGAAGCCCAGAAGCGTGGTGTCGCCAGCACCCAGGAATACCGTGACCAGATGGAGCTGGCCCGCCAGACCATCCTGATCCGTGCCCTGTTTGCCGACTACCAGAAGAAGAACCCCGTCACCGACGCCGACCTCATAAATTTTGGCACCAAAACGCCAGAATTCAATAATTTGATCAAATCCAATCGCCCAGCGTGGAGCAGACCACTGCCTGTCGGACGCAAAAAAGCGCGGACGGCAGCCGCGCTTTCCGGGGGAGGCAGGGCTCCTTACTGGAATCTTGGCCTTCTCGCGCGAGGTCTTCTGGACTGGCCACGTCTGCTGGCTGCACTCTGCTGGGCGATCTGCAGGCCTTGAGGTCTGTCGAAGCTGGGCAGCTTGGCCTGGCGCCACTCGTCGACGCGGATGATGTGCCAGACCGAACTGGCTCTTGACCGGGCCTCGGTCATCTGGCCCTTGTCCAGCTTGATCATGGCTTCGGAGAATCGGAACACTAGCTGGCGGCGTTGGCCCAGGTCGCAGGATCACCGCACGTCTGGCGACCGGATGCCGGGTCCTTGGACCTATGGCCTTGGCCTGGTCTCGAACTTCGCGCCGCCCTTGATGGCAGCGATGATGGCCTTGGCGTCGTCTTCCTTTTCGACCAGGATGTGGCGGGCGGGTATTCCTTGCCGCCCGTTGGCGCGGCGAACTGTCGTACTCGGCCTT
>WNGS01100750.1:0-13067 GCA_020271785.1 Procambarus virginalis
AGTTTTGATATTCCAAGTGTACGATTAACCAAACTAGAAATGCTCTACAAATCAAGGGACCTAGAATGTGGAATGACCTTCCCATCATGTTAAAGACTGTACCTCTCTCAATCAGTTTAAGATAAAAACGAAGCACTACCTAATAAATTCCCTGTAACCTACCTTACCCCTCTATTGTCAATCCATGTCTGTTTTTTAAATAACGCTGTTTGTCGACCTAATTGTATTTGTGCTGCTTTTTTAGCCATGTTTCCCCCCTTTTCATTTCTATTTTTGTTTGTTCTCAACACATTTTATTTTGATACTCAATTAGTATTAACCCTCAAACCGCTAGGGGCCCAAATGGAATTCACACCCACAGGCGCAACAAAAAAAAAAATCCAACAAATTCTTTCGTCTTATAGAATTGTTTATTTTTGTTCCCTGATCACGGAAAAAATAACAAAAAAGTCGTAGGTGGCATATTTTAGCAGCAGTAGGGTAGGGAAGCGTGTCAAAAAAGGGGCGTTGGCAGAGCCTTCGCCAGACGAGGTCTACTCCGCCCGAGCTGTCAGACGGCAGTTGCCACAAATATATTATTTACTAATTATTTCAATGTCTCTGTTTTTTTCTTAGTTTTTTTTTGCAGTAATATTATTCTATACAGTGAATTGTGGTATATTTATATTATAAAATGTGTGAACCATCGCTGTACTCAAAATTATGGTGTGCATATAAGTGATTCAATTATTATGTTCATAAAACAATAAACAAATAGTTTTGCTGTTGTTACACTATATACACAGGTTATATATAAGTATCTGCATGTTTTGTTCACCATAACGAACTACTAAGTTGGTCTTGTGAGTCAAAAAGCAACGAGGAGTGGCCGCCACACACCAGCGAGCCACTCACTGCCACGCCCTCCCTCAACACCACCTCACTCACCCTCATTTACCTCCCACAATACTGTTTTTGCATTTATTCACTATACACAGACGTTATATATACGTATTTACATGTTTTGTTCACCATAACTGTACATCTAAGCTTGTATGGTGAGTAAACGCACAAAGACGTAGCTACTCCAAAGTCAGCTGATCGGCGGCCACCCTCAAGGCCATACGCACTAATATTTCTCCTCCAACAATATTGGTTGTGGTGTTATTATGCTATATACACACATTATATATAAGTATCTACCTGTTTTATTCACCATACTTGTACAAATAAGCTGGTATGGTGCCCAAAGACCCTTTGTGGTCACCAGTAAACAACACGATAATTCCTTAAGGGAAAGAATTAAGGGAAAGAATTTTAAGGGAAAGAATTATCTCATTAACATCAGTGGAATTTGCAGCCGTTAGGTACAGAGACTGTGGATAGTTACCAGTAAGATAGTCCTTAACATCATTACTGGAAGATGGAATATCATTAGCAAGGGATGACCCAATGGAAGAGAAGAACCTATTGAACTCAATAGCAGTATCAGAAGCTGTAAGCTGACCATCGTTATTGGATAGGAGTATTGGTTTGTTATTTAAAATCTTCTTTGATCCCAATATATGTGAAATTGTGCTCCATGTTTTCTTAATGTTGCTCTTTGTTTGGGTAAATTTATCTTCGTTGTATTTAGTTTTGACTCTTCTAATTATTTTAGATAGCAATGATGAGTAATTCTTTGAAAATTCTTTGGAGACGGTTCCTAACCTATACTTCTTTTCAAGGTCATGTTTTTTATTAATGGATTTAAGTATTCCCTTTGTTAGCCAAGGATTGTTAAGCCTTTTGGTTGTGACTTGTTTTGTAAGCATAGGACAGTGGGTGTTATAAAAGCTGAGAGTTTTTTGAAGAAAAGATTGCACTGCTAGGTTGATGTCCCCTATGTTACCTAACTCGGACTCCCAGTTGACATTATCAGCAGCAGTTATAAAATTGTCTAAAGCAGTTTCATTGTGCAGCCTAAAACGTAACTCCCTTGACTCTAGAGGTGGTTTGCTAGTGTTAGTTAAGAGAAATGTGGGGTAATGGTCTGTAGTGCTATCGGTGATTATACCTGAAGTAAGCGGAGAGGTTATGTTTGTCCAGATGTGATCTAGAGTCGTTGCAATACTATCAGTGATTCTAGTAGGTCTAGTGATTAAGGGTATGAGGAAGCAGAAATTCATACAGTTGAGGAAGCTAACAGCAGTAGGGTGATCAGGCTCGCAGAGGTCAATATTAAAGTCCCCTGCGATAATTAGATGGTTTTTGTTCAGTCTGTTATCGAGTATTAGATTTCTAAGGTTTGAATTGAATTCGGACACATCAGTGTTAGGAATTCTATAGACTGCACCCACAGACAGGACAGACTCGGCACCCTTGACTCTGAAACTGGCGAAGATATACTCCCCACAGCTGTCTCTAGTTCTAATTATATTTAAGCATGTTAGTTCTTGGTGGTAGTAAAGAGCAGTACCACCACCTCTCTGAATTTGACGACAGTTGTGAATTGCTGAGTAGTTAGACATGTTAAAGAGTTGAGTAGTATCCTCTTTCAACCACGTTTCAGTAAGTATAATAAAAGAGAATTTGTTGTCAATAGTTTCAATCAAGCACTAACATCATCGAAGTGTTTACCTAGGGATCTAACGTTCAAGTTGATTACAGAGATATTGTGATTATGTGTTAATACATTGTTTACATCAGTAGGTCAAGTAAACGCCAAAACTCTATTGGGTTTTAAAATACAGATAGAAAAGATTATCCAAGGAAATGGGTGGACCTTTGACAAGCCGCAAGCTGCCTGTCCTCGTTGAGGCAACCATATTAGTGGGTCTCAGGTTAATTAAACATTTGCAAAGATCAGTAACCAAAGAAAATGGGAAGAGCAACGTGGCGGGTAAGCGAGCGAGCGAGTGACGTCATCACAACAATGGTTGCTCTACGACGTCTCTACGACTCGTGAAGTTCGCCTGTCTTAAAGACCTGTGTCCACAATACCCGCCAAATTGTCCCTCCCACAGTGCTCTCAGGACACTTATGGCAGTGTAAGTGTGTGGTGAGGCCACACCACTGAAGACATTGAGGATATACCACGAGGGAGAGACAAAACTGTGTTGAAGGTCACTGGCTCCACCTGACTTGTTCCTCGCACTCTCATCATCCTCCGTAAGTACTGGAGTACTTTCTGCTCCACCATTGTCTTACACCCCAACATGCAATTGTTGGGGTGTGGACGTAGGCCTATGGAATTGTTGGGGTGTGGAAATAGGCCTATGGCATATTGATAAACTTTATAATAATAATGAGAAAATCCACTGGGACTGTGTGGTGTTGCAAACCCACGACCAAGGCATTGTCAGCTGCATACTCTACCACTGTACCACCACTGAATTCCTAAAAGTCTTACAATCAGATTTCTACTGATATCACAGGAAGTCTATGATATCCTTATATCACAGGAAGTGTGATATCCTGATATCACAGGAAGTCTTGAAGCCAGTCCAAGTTTAACGTAAGACCCCCCAAACACTCAGTTGAAGGGGTAAAGTATTGTAGTTGAACACTGTATGCCCAGCTTCAGATACTACACAGAAAATCACACTAAGCTGATATACATCAATGAACACTCCACTGGGGCTGTGAGGTGATGCAAACATTGCAGGTTCGCATTGCCTCACAGCCCGAGTGAATTTTCTCATTGATGTATATCACGTTAGTGTGATTTTCTGTGTGTAAATAATAATAATATTATTATTATTTATTCAAAAGATTGTGTGTACAGAAAACATAAGAGCATTGTTCAATTGAAAGGACAGGAGCTACACATATTAATGAAGCCACTATTATGCAAAGCGTTTTGGGCAAAATTAATAATAATATAGAAAATTTTTAACTTAATGTTGTGACGGGGTAAAACACTTAATCCTATAAGAGTAGTAAGCTAACAAAATGAGTGTTGAAGAAAAATAAAAAATTAATACAAAGAAGGTGATACTTAAGGATGACAAGCACAGACATTATGGAGTCAGTAGTTCTAGCAACAGTACAATAGTTTATTTACATTAATTACAGAATGGAAATACAAGGTGTAATTTAGAAAAGCAACTGAACTATTCCTCATAACATTTTTTTGGAACATATTAGAATATAGAGTAACATACTATAATTTAAGGTTAATGGGGCCAACACTGACAATTAACCAAGATCATAAAGGATATGAGTAAACACTTTATCAAAGAAATGCAAGAAATTAGATGACCTTAAATGAACACAGTAAATGTAGAAATTAAATGAGTAATACAGTGTGTCCTCGCTTTAACAAACTATATGGGGCATAGCCGATTCGTTCCAGTGTGGAATTCATTCCATCCGTCCGGACCCCAGCAACCCCCTCCCCCCCCCAAAAAAAAAGTACAGTCACAGTAATACATATGCCGATACACATTTGTTTTTTGAAAAATTTAAATAACAAAGAATTTGTATTGCAATGAAATAAATTGATGTTGCACGTTACAGTACTGTACTTACCTTACCAGTTGAGTTGTGTAGTGCAAACTTTGTTAGCCTCAATATCCTGAGAGTGCCACTCATATGATATGAATATAAATTATTTAAAGAAGAGTAACTTTTCTAACAAATGTACATTATACTCTACAGTCTGTACATAAAGTACAGACCACTAGAATCACACTGCTGTACACGTATATCACTTAGACTGCACTTTGTACATTTAATGTCATTAAAACTGTGCTGTACAGCTCAATTGGCACTCCCAGGTAAGTTTTGGTTAGTGCTGGGTGCTGGTCCAGTTGCCTGGGCATCCTTGGAAGGTGAGTCCTTGCTAGTACCGTTGGAGTATCTATCTCTACCGTATCTACCAATTACTGTTGGAGTGCCACAGGGCAGTATCTTAGGACCTCTTCTATTTCTTATATATATAAACGATCTGCCTAATGTCTCTAATATTCTCAAACCTATATTGTTTGCTGACGATACTACCCTTATCTATTCAGACCTCAACCCACATACAATAAATAATGTTGTGAATAATGAATTAAAAAAAATCCACTTGTGGATGTCAACTAACAAACTAACATTAAACATCGAAAAGACTTACTACATCTTATTTGGAAGCAAATCATCAAATGCAATTCAGCTACAGATAGACAACATTAACATCAGTAATAAAAATGATGGAAAGTTTCTTGGCCTATTCCTAGACAAGAGACTCAACGTCAGCACTCACATTCAACGCATAACTAAGAAAGTCTCTAAGACAGTTGGTATACTCTCCAAAATCAGATATTATGTTCCTAACTCTGCTCTCCTCTCACTATATTATGCACTACTCTATCCCTATCTTAATTATGGTATCTGTGCATGGGGGTCTACCACTGCAAACCAACTTAAGCCCATCATCACCCAGCAAAAATCTGCTATCAGAATAATAACTAACTCTGCTTTCAGACAACACTCAGCTCCCTTGTTTAAATCCCTTAACATGCTAAATATTAACTCCCTCCACACATTCTCTTGTGTCAACTACATTTACAAAACCCTGTTCTTAAATGCAAACCATGCTCTGAAACTCTCCCTGGACAGATGTAATAGGACCCATTATCACCACACCAGAAATAAATATCTCTTTGATATCCCCAGGGTCAAACTTAATCTGTGTAAACACTCTATGCAAATTAAGGGCCCTAGTCTATGGAACTCACTCCCTAGTGAATTGAAAAACTGTAAAACTTTTGCCTTATTTAAAAGCAAAACCAAAAAGTACCTAATTTAATCTTCTTAGTTTCCTACACTGAGCTTTAAATTTGCTCTGTACCTAGTGTTACCCAATCTCCTAATTTTTATATATTTAACCCAAACAACCTTATCATTGTGTTCATTGCTGTCTTCTTTTATGTGCTAGCCATATGCTGTATTGTGCCTACCAATTTTTGTCAACTACAATTCAAGCTGTCATTGCAATCAATCTTGGCTACCCATGTGCTTTAATATACTGTACCTACAATTTTCTCTCATATTTTTTTTTCTTGCCTTGTAACTGTTATCATTTTTTCTGGGGGGAGCCCCGTCGGCTCCCCGGAGCTATCCCAGGCTGATATGCTAATGTCAGACTTTGGCATCAGTCATGTGTATGGAGTTCTTAGGCCTACCGGGGACCACGGCCAGAACCGGGCCCCCTCAGAGAGGCACGGGGAGCAATGGCCTATAGAAGCCCCCGTGTGATTGGAAGCATTCTATGTCTGCCATCGACCGGGACAGGCACCCAGAAAGGTAAGCGCCCCAAAACAAACCCCTATTCTGGTTAAAATTGCTACCAAAAGCCAAACTAGTGGATAGAACTCCCCAACAGAAAAACAAGCAAACTAGTATGACGTCACACGTCACCGCGCCGCTGTCTGCGCAGCTCCCCCCTCCCCGGGAGGGGGAAGGGGGAGCCCCAGACCTCCCACGCCGGCTATCCACCCATCAGTTCTTCGGCTGATGCTATAGGCACCGGTTATGTGCTCCGGCTCCAGTGGTTGTTTCAGCACTGTACCTAGAGTGTGGTGTCTGTTTTTCTAGGTGGTGCGTGAGCCGGGAGTGATTCTCCAGTACTCGGGCTGCATGCGCCTAGGGTTCCTTTCCCTAGGTGCCCTGTAAGTACTGCCCTTGGGACTTGGGGCCACCTTCCACAAGTTCCTTGGGGTCTGCCCCTGCTAGGCCGTTTACTGCTTGGTTTTCGGCCGCTCTTTGTGTGCTCGGGTGTTCTGTCTCCCTTGTTCGCCTTAGAGTAAGGGGCAGTTTTGCACTGGTGGGGCGCAGGGTACTGTGCAGCTTGTCTTTCCCAATCATAGCGGCCGGCTCTGTTCCGCTTGGGTACGCTGTCCTCTTGCGGGGTTTTCTTTTTCTTTTTGTTTATCTACCTGGTGGGGGGGTCTGCCTTCGTTCTTGCCCCTGGTGTCCCTTGTGTTCTGAGTTTTCTGGTGGTACCCCCTGCTAGGTCCCCGTGAGTGTACACGTCCCGGGGGTTCAGCTCTTAGAAAGTTGTTTGGTAGTTTTGGGTGCCGGTTAGCAGTACCCTGCCTGGGATTACCTGAGCGCGAGTTCTCTTATAGTAAACGCTCGGGACCCTGGGAAACCCCTGGGGGCGCGAGGGTCCGATGGATGTGACCCCAGAGCCCCCCCCTCGCTTCCAGCGAGTTTGAGGGTTGCTCACCCCTTGTCTCTGGGTGACTCTCTGTTTTGCCTCCGTCTGCTGCCTGTGGGGTCGGTGACACCTTCGACCCAGAGTCCTGCGAGTTTGTTGCTCGTTGTGGCTCGCTTACCCAGTTGTGCACAGCTGGTGCGGGCAGCAGGGGCGTTGCACTTGAGCCTTGGTGGTGGCAACGCTCTCGTGGTAACTCCCCGGGAGCCCCGGGGCTGCCCCGTTTTGGTTCTTGTTTTTCCCCTGGATTCCCCTTCCTGCCTGCATCCGGTTCCTTACCGTCTGTAGGTTCAGGGCGGGGTTTGTTGGTGTTGAGACTCGGGCAGTCTCGGGGAAATCCCCTTCCGGGGTAGTGACGGGGGCATTTGAGCCTGTTCCTCCAGCCGTGTTGTAAGAGTCTGCCAGTGGGCTCCCTTCCTTCGTGTTTTCACGGCTGCCCCGGTTTTCTGGTACGGCCGGGGCTTTGGGGGGACGGCTCGGCCCCGGGGCCTGTCGTGTGGGTTCCCGGGGCTGGGGAGGGGCTGACTTGGGAGGCCTTAATGGCCCCGTTGGACCCCGTGGGGGTTTTTCTCCCCCTCTAGGCGGGGCTTGTGGTTACGCGGAGTAGGGTTTTCCTCCCCACTCGCCGTACGTGCTGTTGGGTGTCAGCCCCTCCCCGGGCTCGGTTCCTTGGCCTTTGAGTCGGTTGGTTCCGTCCTGTGGGTGGATGTTTCCCCCCACCCCCTTTTGGGACGGTGTTTTCGTCATGTTAACCCGTTTTGGGGGTTCTACGTGACTCCTGGTCTCGGGTGCACCTGCGCCTTTGTGTGCCTTCGGGACTGGTTTTGGCTTCCGTGTTCTCGAGGGTTCGGGAAGGTGTTTCGCTACTTCCCGCGTTATTGGAACGTCTGTCGGCTCCTCGTCCTTGTCGCCGAGTTGGGCTACTTGTAGCCCTGTTGGGCTACTTGTAGCCTTGTTGGGCTGCTTGTGGACCGGCTGCGTGCTTTATTTTGGGCTCTGTCTTCGCTTCTTTGGCCGGTTTTATTGTTCCTGCTCACTCTTTTGGCTTCTTTTTAGTGCAGTAGTCCTGGTTGCCGCCTTCCCGCAGAGACTGTTGCGCGTTTTCGGCCAGCGTGTCATGCGCGTGCGCCGCGGAGTTTGTTTTGGTTTGGGCGGTGTGTAGTGCTGGTGTTAGACGCCTTCCTGCTCCAGTGCTTCGCCTCTCGCTCTTCTCCCTTGGCGCGGTGTGTGCCCCTTCGCTCCGGGGGTGTCCTGGGTTCCAGTTGTGGGGAGGCCGCAGAGGTTTTTCTGTCATGGGTGTGGGCCGCCTTCTTCGCCTCTCCCCTGCTCTCCTGCAGGTCCGGCTCTGGCGTCTTCACCTGTCAGTGCTCCCAGGTTCTTCTGGGCTCGGTTGAGTCGTGTCACTTCGTGCTACCGTTAGCCAGGTGAGTTTCTGCGGTCTGGCGTCTTTTGCAGGGTGCTGGATGCGGTGTTATATACCTGTCTTTATTTGGGTATCTTTTTGTACGACTGAGACCGTTCGCACACCAGTGTCTGTCCCCCTTTTCACCCCTTCCTGTCCCACTCTTGTGCATGTCCAACCCATGCTAGGGTCATTCAGGGGTTCCACCTTTGTTAGTGTTATGAGGTGTGGGGGTTGTGGTGTTGGTTTCTGTACTCGCCTGGTAGGGCTCCTGGCTGTGCTTGCAAGGTTTTGCACTCTGGTTTTTGGGTCCCGCTTATCTGGTAGAACTTGCGGGATAGTACCAGTGGAGTGCAGTGGTGCTATGGGCACCATCGGGGAACACTGTATATCCTTCAGAGGTCTGCAGTTGTTCAAAGACCTACGTGCGAGCATACGCCTTCTTGCTGGAAAATTACCTTGGGGTTTTCCTTGAGGTGCTTCCGGGGCTTAGCGTCCCTGCGGCCCGGTCGTCGACCAGGCCTCCTGGACTGCTCATCCTGGCTGTTGGACGTGGCTGCTCGCTGCCTAACGTACGAGTCACAGCCTGGTTGATCGGGTATCCTTTGGAGGTGCTTCTCCAGTTCTCTCTTGAACCACCCCGTCCTCGCAACATTTAATAAGTCGTTCTTGCCTTATTAGTTACGTGCATGGGTGACATGCTAAACATCATCGTTTTCCTTTTCGGAACTTCATGGAAAACACCGACCTTCCTTACCCTACTTAGTATGTTGAAATGAGCGTCTTATGGTTTCGTAATTACAATTGTTACTTACCCTATTATAGGTGTAACAACGCTGAACACTGTGGGGGATTGCCAGTTATGCCCCTTATGGTCCATCCGTGGACTTCCGGGGCTCGCTAGCTTGCTTTCGAATTAGTTATGGCCGTCCTGGTTGTGGGAGTCTGTGGGCCTGCAGGCCGCTCCATGTGGCTGCCTGGTGGGCCTCCCTCTGGCCGGTCTAGCCTGGCCTCGGGCCAGGCTTGGGGTGTACGTGAGCTCCCAGTTCCTTATCCTGCCGATTTTGAGCGGGGTTTCTCCGCCTTGGTCGCCTGGTATGCGGGTTCCTGGGCCTGCTGGGTTCTGTCGTGTCTCCGTGGGCCCTGTCTGGGGTCTGTCTGCTCCGTTCTCTGCCTTTGCAGAAGCGAGTTGCTCTTTACCTGTGGCATGTTGCGGTGGTGCCTGTTGCTACTACTGCGCGTGTGCTTTAGTACCGTGTTTTGCGGTGGCGTGTCCTTATTCCTGGGGTTTTTATGCTTCTGCTCTTTCGTACTGTCTCACCCCTGTCGTTTTTCCTGGCATCTCCTTTTGTCTGTTTTGCCTGCACTTGCTGCTATGTTGGGGGGCGTGGTCGGTTTCCACCACTTCCTTGCTTGTGCGTTCCCTTGTTTTCCTCCTCTGCCGCAGGGGTGTTCTATGTGTGTTCCTTGGCTTCTTGGGCTTTTTTCGGCCTGGGTCCTGTGGTGTGCTTCTTTGTCTCTGTCTGTTGCAGTTGCTCGTACCTCTTGGTTCGGGTACGGTTCTGGCGGCAACCCGTCCGCCTTCTTTGGTTTCCTTGCTTGCCCTGCCAATTGGGTTTTTCGGGGTCTGGCGATGTCCCGCGTCGGACCCGTCATTTCTGAACTCCTGGCAGGTTTGCTTGCTTGGAGTTCTTCTGTTCGGCAGTTAGTTTCGTTCATTTATTATGCACCCCATACCCATCTTGTGGGCGGTAGTGGAAAGGGTTAGAGGCACATAATGGGCTCAGGGACTGAACCCCACACTTCATTTAGCTCAGCAAGTTACAATCTTGATGAGCTAGTTACAAATTCAATATAAGTAGTCACATCAACAATGGGTTCGAGATCGACCTCAAGTACAGGTTCTAAATTAAGCAACTGACATGTGAAGTGCTAGTGTCAAAATTTATATGTTTGTCCTGCACACCGCCCCCATCCAGTGGGCAGCGGTGGATAGGTTACAATCACTCAGTTGCTACCTACTGTTAGCAAACTGGGGATGTTTGGCTACAATTTCTGGTGGCAGATCCTTTTGAATGAAATCTTTGCACATCGCTGGAACATTGGTTATAGATTGTCTCTAACTTCACGTATCTTTTCGCACTCCATCACATAGTGACGGAGGGTGTGCGAATAATTTTGTTGACCCAGTTTACATTTGGTCAGGTCTCCATCGACAGATGATGAGAATTCCCGGAGATACTTTGGGATGCTGGTCGGCAGACGTTCATCATCTTGTGCCACCTGAGTTCGGTGGTCGCGCCCGAGATCTTCTTGCGGCTCCGCCTTTTCCTGGGCTTGGAGGGGCCTTGTCGGGGCTGCTTCCGTCTGCCTCGTGGTCTCGCCTCCAGCTGGTGGTCGGTGTCCCACCTGCGTGTTTCTCTTGGCGGCAGTATGGGGTGTTTTGGCGGTCCTTCCTTTTCCTGTCCCTTCTTAGGTGGTTCCTCTTGTTAGCGTCGGCTTGGTTTTTGGTGGGGGTTGGGGGCCGTCGTCGTGCCACATACTGTCGCCTCTCTTTGTGCGGCGCTGGCGGGGCCGCTTTGGCTTGCTTTCGGTCTTGGTGTTGCTTCTACACCGTTAGTACGCTGTCTTGTGCGTCGTTTCCCCTCCGGCCTGTTCGTGCGCCGCTTGCACCATCCTGGTCTCCGCTGTGTGCCATGGCGTCTGTGTCCGGAGCGCGTTTTGCGTTGATCCGGTTCTGTTCTTCCCGGTTCGCCTGTGATGGTGTCCTGGGTTGTCAGCCGTGTTCTTGCGGCTCGGCTGCCTGTGTTCTTAACTCCTGCCCGTGATGTTCGTGGCTTTGCTGCTCTCGCTGCCGTCTGGATGACGTGTTCGAGCAGTCTTTCGGGCATGGATCTTTGGTGTTCGTTCGGGGGCCTTGCTGCTCGTTGTTCTTGTGTTGTTCCCAGGACTTTCCGGGGCTGTGGCGCCTTGGGTTGGCGTTGCTGCCGGTTGTATCGCTTCCAGGGGGAGGGGTGCGTGGTGTCCGCCTCCCGGTTCCGTCCCTTTTGATCTTCCTCTGTGGGTAGTTAGCTCCGGGGAGCCGACGGGGCTCCCCCCAGAAAACCAGCGTTGAATGTAATGAAACGCCATTTTCTGGGTGAGTCCCGGAGGCTCCCCGGCAACCCTCCCTCCCTCCGGTCGGCGTTTTTTTTTCGCGTGTCTTGACATCCAGCCTCAGAACTGATGGGTGGATAGCCGGCGTGGGAGGTCTGGGGCTCCCCCTTCCCCCTCCCGGGGAGGGGGGAGCTGCGCAGACAGCGGCGCGGTGACGTGTGACGTCATACTAGTTTGCTTGTTTTTCTGTTGGGGAGTTCTATCCACTAGTTTGGCTTTTGGTAGCAATTTTAACCAGAATAGGGGTTTGTTTTGGGGCGCTTACCTTTCTGGGTGCCTGTCCCGGTCGATGGCAGACATAGAATGCTTCCAATCACACGGGGGCTTCTATAGGCCATTGCTCCCCTTGCCTCTCTGAGGGGGCCCGGTTCTGGCCGTGGTCCCCGGTAGGCCTAAGAACTCCATACACATGACTGATGCCAAAGTCTGACATTAGCATATCAGCCTGGGATAGCTCCGGGGAGCCTCCGGGACTCACCCAGAAAATGGCGTTTCATTACATTCAACGCTGGTTTTTTTTTGCAGTAAAACTATACTGAAAACCTGTATTCTAAATAATGAAATGAAGATAATATGCTATTCTGAGAGCATAACAACACCAAATGAACAATTGGTGTATTTTATATTTTAGCAGCTGATTTCAAAACCTGAAGTTTTCAATATTAATTTTATATTATTTTTATTTTCATGTTTTTTTGTTATGTTGGTATCATTTAGACAGAGTTGGAGCATTTGCCTAGTAGATTATGCACAAACCATGTGAAAGCATTTCATCAAATTTAAAAAACTGAGCTCCATGTCTGACTTCATATGACGTTTTGCACAGCTTAACCCTTAAACTGCGCATGGCATATATATACGCCATGAGTAACATGTCCCATGGTGTGCATGGCGTATGTACACCATAGGGTGCTTGGCACTATTCAAATGGCCCGCGGCTACATGGGGTTCACATCAGTTTCCTCAGGGCTCTTGTAAACAGACGCCTGTTTAAAAAAATCGTGGGCAATATTCTCCTGTGTGAGAGCCACAGTACTGTTGGAGCAACCAAGGCTGGTGCACGCAGCATGAGCTAACAGCATTGCTGTTCAGCTTGTGACCACAGCATCGCCAAAAAATGCCAAAATAAATATGTAACTGATATTATTAGCAATGACAATATTACAGATGACCTTGACTGTGATAAAAATTACCAGGATTGTGATAATAGCAGGATTGTTGTGATAATTAGCGCTCTGTGGGAGGAGTAATGCTGTGGGAGGGGGGAGAAAGCGTCGTTTACTGACTGTGTGTGGCCACTGTTATTGTCTGCATTCACCATACCAGCTCAGTGGTTCTCTATGG
>WNGS01100751.1:0-12557 GCA_020271785.1 Procambarus virginalis
ACCCATAAAACTAAGAGAAACCAGTCAGATATACCACATAGGTAAGGAGATGAATTGTAAAAGCAAATATTATATGTCCACCGAGCTTTCATTAAAAGTTATGCCCTGTAATCTGTAGTGCAATGTCCTGCTACCCTATTCTATATGAAAGATTAGAGCGCGTACATAAAAACTAGCTACAGCATCTATTATCCCCATCTCACAGGATGGTCCACTTGTAGTGTGTGGAAATTCAAATTATGTTCGTGTGGTCCAAAAAATAGCAAATGTTCATTTTGCACTTCCTAGTAAGAATCCCTGCTTATCCTGGGAGAAATCCTTGCCATACATTGCAGGAAAGTGAGCTTAGTTACTATATATACTCTTTCATTACGGGCAAAACTTTATCATTGTTATGACAAATCACTCCTCCCATATTAATGGTACATTTAAACACACGATTCCACAAAATATATGATATGGTTTGACTCGATAATTAGTATTATCTTTTTATAAAATTGTTTAACAGTGACAGGAAATATGAACTCTTATTTGCTCTTCTACAAACAAAAAAATTCTACTCTTAATATTATCGCTAAAAGATTTAAAATCGAAACAACCTTAGCTGGAGAATGAAGCCGAAGATACAAGTCACATCACACCCCAAGATGGTTTACCAATGGATTAGTAAACATGCCTAACCTTAATACAAGAATAAAATGAATGGCAGAAGGCTATTGACCATATTAACCCTAGAGAAATGTCAGCACTGTGGAGAAATGCCCGACAGACCACTGGAACATTATCTAACACAGTGCATAGTTACAACCACAACAGACCACTGGAACATTATCTAACACAGTGCACAGTTACAAACCCATTAAGATTTCAACTTAGATTCAACAGAGCAGAAGTTGTTGTTAACACATATGGCAAAATCATACTAAAGCGACCATAACGAGTAATAAATACTCATACTCCGCCCAAGTAAAACAGAAACAAGCAACACTTAGTGGGCCAGCCAGAGGCTTAGGGCCCACGCAGGAATATCCCTGCTAAAAAGCCTAACCTAAAAAAACACAATGTGGTTTTTGCCAATTCGAAAAAACTGTCAAAAGACTGATTATGACTTGATTTGATACATATCACATACACAATATGTTTGACTAATGGATCCTTTAACCTACCTAAAAATGAAGGAAACTGTAGAAGGATTCCAGCCACATCCTAAAGAGGAGAGTTTGTCAACAGATTTTAAAACCTTCCTACCTAACCCAAACCAACCAAGCCTCTCCTAGATTAATACATGGTCATCTATTGATATATACACTGCAACTCAAGGAGAGACTATAGGAACTGAACGTCACATCACTAGAAGAAACATGATCACCACATCAAAGATTCTTATAGGAATTGATAGAGTAGATCAAGATCGTTTATCTAACACGGGGAGCACATGCACTAGGGGACACTGGTGAAATTTACTACCAAATAAGCCATATACATATTACAAGGAACATTTTAGTGTGGGAGTAGTTAACGGATGGAATGCATTAGGCAGTGATGTGGTGGAGGCTGACTCCATACACAGTTTCAAGTGTAGATATGATAGAGCCCAGTAGGCTCAGGAACCTGTACACCAGTTGATTGATGGGACCAAAGAGCCAAAGCGCAAGCACAACTAAGCAAGTACATTTAGGCGAGTACCATTATGATAATCAGAAAAGGAGCTTTGTCGAGTCACCTTGATGTACAATTTGACTATACCCCGTGCTGAAGACCTATTGGGACAGATACAGTTGAGTTCATTCCTGCCTCACAAACAGGAATTCTGGGTTTGAATCCTATGCAGGACAGAAGTGGTTGGGCACATCTCCTATTGCCTAATGCCCCTGTTCACCTAACAGTAAATAAGTAGCTACGACTTAGCTTGTGAGATACAAGTTCCTTCGTACACAAGATGATTCGCGAGCGGAGTTTGAAACTTACTTAACCTAACTCAACTCAACCTAACCTACCCAACTCAGCCCAATACAACCTAACCTGAGCCAATACAGCCTAACATAACAATATATACACTTTTAACGAACAGAAAACTAGCTTCGTCAAATGGTCTGGTGGTCCAGCTTGGGGCTGCATCTTGGGGAGGTCAACCGTAAGTGAGAGAGGAACCTCGGAATTATTTTATCATAACCTAAACAACCTTAACACAGATAATCTAACGAGGTATATCGTTTTAACAATGTATAAAACGAACATTGTCTTATAAGGCAATATAGGATTTGGCCAGAAGCATAGACGTAACCGGCCGCCATCACCTCTTACGTGTCAGTCTGCCAGCCCCACACACCCACAATACTCACTATTACTTCCTGTAATCCTTCTTATTTCATCTGCAAGGAATGTACAAGTGTTAACAGTCGGAAATAAGGGCGAGGAGCACCTTGGTGTAGAGGCCAGACGTGGATGGTGTCTTGTGTTTACGGCGCTTAAACCACAGTTACAACTGACCCTTCACACGCTTCTGGTCGCTTAACAAACTGTGTAGATTCCTCTAACTTGGACAAACATATCAATTGTCACACTAGCTCTCCACATATGTCAGTTGCTTAATTTAGAACCTGTACTTGAGGTCGATCTCGAACCCATTGTTGATGTGACGACTTATATTGAATTTTGTAACTAGCTCATCAAGATTGTAACTTGCTTAGCTAAATGAATTGTGGGGTTCAGTCCCTGAGCCCATTATGTGCCTCTGTAACCCTTTCCTCTACCGCCCACAACATGGGTATGGGGTGCATAATAAATTAACTAAATATGAATTTTGGGGCTCAATTTCTTAGGCCTCCAATAATTTCACTCAATATCAATTTCTGAAATTGAAACCTCACTTTCTATCCGCCTCCAATATTGTCCACAGGATTGGTATATGGGGTATTTTTGACCATGGGCCAGATTCACGAAGCAGTTACGCAAGCACTTATGAACCCGGGGCCAGATTCACGAAGCAATTACGCAAGCACTTACGAACCTGGGGCCAGATTCACGAAGCAATTACGCAAGCACTTACGAACCTGGGGCCAGATTCACGAAGCAATTACGCAAGCACTTACGAACCTGGGGCCAGATTCACGAAGCAATTACGCAAGCACTTACGAACCTGGGGCCAGATTCACGAAGCAGTTACGCAAGCACTTACGAACCTGTCCATCTTTTCTCAATCTTTGACGGCTTTGTTTACAATTATTGAACAGTTAATGAGCTCGGAAGCACCAGGAGGCTGTTTATAACAATAACAACAGTTCACTGGGAAGTTTTTATGCTTGTAAACTGTTTAATAAATGTAACCAAAGCCGTCAAAGATTGAGGAAAGATGTATACGTTCGAAAGTGCTTGCGTAACTGCTACGTGAATCTGGCCCATGGCTATTAAGGCCACGACCAGCGGCCTAATGACTCAACTAGCGGCTACACCTATGGCTGCCACCTGACAATCACCTCTAGATTTTGTCTAAACACATAAAATATACAAAATAATAACGACTAACAATATGCAGTACACACCCGAACAATCAATTCTATATTATGATTGATTAATGACGGCTGCCACACGGGGACTCCCAGGCGGCGGCTGGTCCACTAATGAGCCACACGTTAAGAAGCGGGACTCCCAGACGGCGGCTGGTCCACTAATGAGCCACACGTTATGAAGCGGGACTCCCAGACGGCGGCTGGTCCACTAATGAGCCACACGTTATGAAGCGGGACTCCCAGACGGCGGCTGGTCCACTAATGAGCCACACGTTAAGAAGCGGGACTCCCAGACGGCGGCTGGTCCACTAATGAGCCACACGTTAAGAAGCGGGACTCCCATGCAGACGGCGGCTGGTCCACTAATGAGCCACACGTTAAGAAGCGGGACTCCCAGACGGCGGCTCGTCCACAAATGAGCCACACGTTAAAAAGCGGGACTCCCAGACGGCGGCTGGTCCACAAATGAGCCACACGTTAAGAAGCGGGACTCCCAGACGGCGGCTGGTCCACTAATGAGCCACACGTTAAGAAGCGGGACTCCCAGACGGCGGCTGGTCCACTAATGAGCCACACGTTAAGAAGCGGGACTCCCAGACGGCGGCTGGTCCACTAATGAGCCACACGTTATGAAGCGGGACTCCCAGACGGCGGCTGGTCCACTAATGAGCCACACGTTATGAAGCGGGACTCCCAGACGGCGGCTGGTCCACTAATGAGCCACACGTTATGAAGCGGGACTCCCAGACGGCGGCTGGTCCACTAATGAGCCACGCGTTAAGAAGCGGGACTCCCAGACGGCGGCTCGTCCACAAATGAGCCACACGTTAAGAAGCGGGACTCCCAGACGGCGGCTCGTCCACAAATGAGCCACACGTTAAGAAGCGGGACTCCCAGACGGCGGCTCGTCCACAAATGAGCCACACGTTATGAAGCGGGACTCCCAGACGGCGGCTGGTCCACTAATGAGCCACACGTTAAGAAGCGGGACTCCCAGACGGCGGCTGGTCCACTAATGAGCCACACGTTAAGAAGCGGGACTCCCAGACGGCGGCTGGTCCACTTATGAGCCACACGTTATGAAGCGGGACTCCCAGACGGCGGCTGGTCCACTAATGAGCCACACGTTAAGAAGCGGGACTCCCAGACGGCGGCTGGTCCACTAATGAGCCACACGTTAAGAAGCAGGACTCCCAGACGGCGGCTGGTCCACTTATGAGCCACACGTTATGAAGCGGGACTCCCAGACGGCGGCTCGTCCACAAATGAGCCACACGTTAAGAAGCGGGACTCCCAGACGGCGGCTCGTCCACAAATGAGCCACACGTTATGAAGCGGGACTCCCAGACGGCGGCTGGTCCACTAATGAGCCACACGTTAAGAAGCGGGACTCCCAGACGGCGGCTGGTCCACTAATGAGCCACACGTTAAGAAGCGGGACTCCCAGACGGCGGCTGGTCCACTAATGAGCCACACGTTAAGAAGCGGGACTCCCAGACGGCGGCTGGTCCACTAATGAGCCACACGTTAAGAAGCGGGACTCCCAGACGGCGGCTGGTCCACTAATGAGCCACACGTTAAGAAGCGGGACTCCCAGACGGCGGCTGGTCCACTAATGAGCCACACGTTAAGAAGCGGGACTCCCAGACGCGCCACTCACTCTTATTTCACCATAATATTCCAAGAGTACGACTTAATCAAACTAGAAATGCTCTACAAATCAAGGGACCCAGAATGTGGAATGACCTTCCCAACCATGTTAAAGACTGTGCCTCTCTCAACCAGTTTAAGATAAAACTAAACACTACCTAATAAAATTCCCTGTAACCTACCTTACCCCTCTATTGTCAACCCATGTCTGTTATTTTTTTAATCAACGCTGTTTGTCGACCTATTGTACTGTGCTGCTTTTTTCAGTCATGTTCCCCCCTTTTTTTATCTTTATTTGTATTTGTTCTCAGCACATTTTTTTGTTTACTTAATTAGTATTAAGTTCTAGATATTAATGTTTTTCCTGCCCGAAAACGCTTTGCGTAATAGTTGCTTTAGGCATTGTATGTACTAGCTCTATCTATAAGCCGATCAAATTATGTAAAATCACTTGTATGTATGTACCTTACCTGAATAAACATATTTATTTATTTATTTATAATATCTAAACTGTCAACCTGTAATACAGTTAAAACTCTCACACCTCAACACAGTCCATCTACACCAGAGAGTAGCTAAAGGTTTGACCTCTGCAACATGGTGTCTTCAGGCAACCAAATTAGAAAGGTTAAATATCCCAAAAGGAATCCACAGGGAAATAGCAGTTAGGTTATATAGACTACATTTTACATTCCTAAGTTCCCATTAAGTTTTTATTGCTTAAATTACCATTAAGTTTATATTACTTTAGAATTTTTTTCTACTTTTTCTTTGTGACCTTGGGTTGCCTAGCCCAGCCACCATTGCTCCATTGTGCTCTTTTGCTTTGCGTGTGCAATTTTGATCATTAGTGCAAATAATTACCTACAGTGTACCTGAAAGTACTTTTAAGCAACCTACCTCATTTTTGTGTATAGTTTTATATATATTTTTTTCATAGCTAGTTCTTTATCATTGTCTTTTTGGCTTTTCTGTAAAACAGCCCTCTTATGCAAACTATTATAGATCCAGACCTTAACCTCTTATCTAGTATCTATGACAACCAGCTTTAATGATCAAAATTGCAGATATTACACAGCACATGATGTAAACAATGTTTTAGCGTGTAATCACAATGTTTCTGTAATTAATTTGAATGTAAGATCTCTTTGCAAGCACTTTGATGATGTTAATGCCCTGATTCAAACTGTTGACAACAAATTCTCTTTTATTGTGTTTACTGAAACGTGGTTAAAAGAGGACACTTCTCAACTGTACAACATACCTAACTACTCAGCCATTCACAACTGTCGTCCTATACAAAGAGGTGGTGGTACTTCTCTTTACTACCACCATGCACTGACTAGCTTAAAAGTAATTAAATCTAGAGACCCTTATGGAGAGTATATATTTGCCTCTTTCAGAGTCAAGGGTATCGATGCTGTCTTGACCGTGGGAGCAGTCTACAGGGTTCCTAACACTGATGTGACTGCATTTAACTCAAACCTTAGAAATCTTATACTAGAGAACCGACTGAACAAAAACCACTTAATTATTTCTGGTGACTTTAACGTTGACCTCTGCGAGCCTGATAACTCTCCTGCTGCTAGTTTCCTCAACTGTATGAATTCCTGCTTCCTCATACCCGTAATCACTAGACCTACTAGAATCACTGACAGTACTGCCACGACTCTTGATCACATCTGGACCAACATAACCTCTCCACTTTGGTTGTATTTGTGCTGCTTTTTCAGTCATGTTCCCCCTTTTTTTATCTTTATTTGTATTTGTTCTCAACTCATTTTATTCTTTATGCTCAATTAGTATTAAGTTATAGATATTAATGTTTTTCCTGCCCGAAACGCATTGCGTAATAGTGGCTTTAGGCATTGTATGTACTAGCTCTATCTATAAACCGATCCATTAATGTAACATCCCTTGTATGTATGTACCTTACCTGAATAAACATATTTATATTTATATTTATTTATATTTACTTACTTCAGGGATAATCCTCAATAGCACTACAGACCATTACCCCACATTTCTCCTAACCAACATTAACAAACCACCTCTAGAGGCAAGGGAGACAAGTTTTAGGCTGCACAATGAAACTGATATAGGCAATTTTATAGCTGCTGCTGCTGCTAATATCAACTGGGAATCTGAATTAGGGAACATAGGGGACATCAACCTACCAGTTCAACCATTTCTTCAAAAAACTCTCAGCCTTTATAACACCCACTGACCTATGCTAACGAAACAAGTCACAACTAAAAGGCTAAACAATCCTTGGCTTACAAAGGGGATACTTAAATCCATTAATAAAAAACATGACCTTGAGAAGAAGTATAGGTTAGGAACCGTCTCCAAAGAATTCTCAAAGAATTACTCATCATTGCTATCTAAAATAATTAGGAGAGCCAAAATTAAATACTACGAAGACAAATTTACCCACACAAAGGGCAATATTAAGAAAACATGGAACACAATTTCTCAAATATTGGGATCAAACATGATTATAAATAACAAACCAATACTCCTGTCAAATAACGATGGTCAGCTTTCAGCCTCTGATACTGCTCTTGAGTTCAATAGGTTCTTCTCTTCCATTGGGTCATCCCTTGCAAATGATATTCCATCGTCCAGTACTAATATTCAGGACTATCTTATAGGAAACTATCCACAGTCTCTGTACCTAATGCCTACTAACTCCACTGATGTTACTGACTTAATCCTTTCCCTTAAAACCAAGTCTAGTGCCCTTGAGGAGATATCAACTCTTATTTACAAAAAAAGCCTCCAGATTTTTAGCCCCTGCTATTGCATTGCTCTTCAACAAGTCACTTGAACTCCAAACCTTTCCAGATATTCTAAAAAAGCGAGAGTAACCCCTGTCCACAAATGTGGTGATCCCACTGATGTTAACAACTTCAGACCTATTTATTTAATATCAATTCTGCCAAACTTGTCAAAAATATTTGAAAAACTAATCTATAAGCAGCTTTACTCTTATCTAGCCAAACACAATATACTTAGCTCTTGTCAATATGGCTTCAGACCCCAAAAAAACAATAACGATGCACTTGTTAGTATGATTAACTTGATACATGCAGCTCTTGATAAAAATGAGTTCCCTGTTGGGTTATTTGTGGAACTGCGTAAGGCTTTTGACACTCTTAACCACCAAAACCTTCTTCTTAAATTACAACATTATGCAGTCAGAGGACACTCCTTGCAGTACATTAAGTCTTACCTTACTAACAGGCTCCAGTATGTTTCTGTGAATAATTCAATTTCTCCCACCCTACCCATCAACATTGGTGTTCCTCAGGGCAGCATACTTGGCCCTCTCCTCTTTCTCATCTACATTAATGACCTTCCAAATGCCTCCCAACATCTCAACCAATTCTATTTGCTGACGACACGACCTTCATTTACTCCAGTCCTGACCCCCTTGCTCTAAATGTCACAGTGAATACTGAGCTAAATAAAGTCCATCTTTGGCTAACTGCCAACAAACTCACCCTCAATATTGACAAAACTTTCTATATTTTGTTTGGCAATAAATCCTCAAATCAAATAAATCTCAGATAACAATACCCAAATTTGTAACAAAGTAGATGGCAAATTCCTTGGCGTTCTCATTGACCGCAAGCTGAATTTCCAGGGACACATTCTAAATATCAAAAAAAGTTTCAAAAACTGTTGGCATTCTTTCTAAGATCAGATATTATGTACCCCCGACCTGCCCTGGTGACGCTCTATTACTCCCTCATCTATCCTTATCTCAACTATGGTATTTGTGCTTGGGGTTCTACTACCCAAATCATTTACGTCCTCAGTAAGTCCACTACGGGCTCACCATAGCCCGTGCTACTTGCCCCGCTCCTGGCCAGGTAAGTCCACTACGGGCTCACCATAGCCCGTGCTACTTGCCCCGCTCCTGTGCCAGGTAAGTCCACTACGGGCTCCCATAGCCCGTGCTACTTGCCCCGCTCTGTGCCAGGTAAGTCCACTACGGGCTCACCATAGCCCGTGCTACTTGCCCCGCTCCTGTGCCAGGTAAGTCCCACTACGGGATCTCACCATAGCCCGTGCTACTTGCCCCGCTCCTGTGCCAGGTAAGTCCACTACGGCTCACCATAGTCCTGCTACTTGCCCCGCTCCTGTGCCAGGTAAGTCCACTACGGGCTCACCATAGCCCTGCTACTTGCCCCGCTCCTGTGCCAGGTAAGTCCACTACGGGCTCACCATAACCCGTGCTACTTGCCCCGCTCCTGTGCAGGTAAGTCCACTACGGGCTCACCATAGCCCGTGCTACTTGCCCCGCTCCTGTGCCAGGTAAGTCCACTACGGGCTCACCATAGCCCTGCTACTTGCCACGCTCCTGTGCCAGGTAAGTCCACTACGGGATCACCATAGTCCATGCTACTTGCCCCGCTCCTGTGCCAGGTAATCCACTACGGGATCACCATAGTCCATGCTACTTGCCCCGCTCCTGTGCCAGGTAAGTCCACTATGGGCTCACCATAGCCCGTGCTACTTGCCCTGCTCCTGTGCCAGGTAAGTCCACTACGGGCTCACCATATCCGTGCTACTTGCCCCGCTCCTGTGCCAGGTAAGTCCACTACGGGATCACCATAGTCTATGCTACTTGCCCCGCTCCTGTGCCAGGTAAGTCCACTACGGGATCCCAAGTCCATGCTACTTGCCCGCTCCTGTGCCAGGTAAGTCCACTACGGGATCACCATAGTCCATGCTACTTGCCCCGCTCCTGGCCAGGTAAGTCCACTATGGGCTCACCTAGCCCGTGCTACTTGCCCTGCTCCGTGCCAGGTAAGTCCACTACGGGCTCACCATAGCCGTGCTACTTGCCCGCCTCCTGTGCCAGGTAAGTCCTACGGCTCACCATAGCCCGTGCTACTTGCCCCGCTCCTGTGCCAGGTAAGTCCACTACGGGCTCACCATAGTCCGTGCTACTTGCCCCGCTCCTGTGCCAGGTAAGTCCACTACGGGCTCACCATACCCGTGCTACTTGCCCCGCTCCTGTGCCAGGTAAGTCCACTACGGGCTCACCATAGTCCGTGCTACTTGCCCCGTCTCCTGTGCCAGGTAAGTCCACTACGGATCACCATAGTCTATGCTACTTGCCCCGCTCCTGTGCCAGGTAAGTCCCTACGGCTCACCATAGTCCGTGCTACTTGCCCCGCTCCTGTGCCAGTAAGTCACTACGGGCTCACCATAGCCCGTGCTACTTGCCCCGCTCCTGTGCCAGGTAAGTCCACTACGGGCTCACCATAGTCCGTGCTACTTGCCCCGCTCCTGTGTCAGGTAAGTCCACTACGGGCTCACCATAGTCCATGCTACTTGCCCCGCTCCTGTGCCAGGTAAGTCCACTACGGGCTCACCATAGTCCGTGCTACTTGCCCCGCTCCTGTGCAGGTAAGTCCACTCGGGCTCACCATAGTCCATGCTACTTGCTCCGCTCCTGTGCCAGGTAATGTGAGAGTTCTTACAGACCACTGGGGCGGTGCTCGGCCTGTGAGAGGTCTTACCAACACCTGGGCGTGTGCTCGGCCTGTGAGAGGTCTTACCAGACCACTGGGGCGTGTGCTCGCCTGTGAGAGGTCTTAACCAGACCACTGGGGCGTGTGCTCGGCCTGTGAGAGGTCTTACCAGGCCAGGGGCGTGTGCTCGGCCTGTGAGAGGTCTTACCAGACCACTGGGGCGTGTGCTCGGCCTGTAAGAGGTCTTACCAGGCCACTGGGCGTGTGCTCGGCCTGTGAGAGGTCTTACCAGACCACTGGGGCGTGTGCTCGGCCTGTGAGAGGTCTTACCAGACCACTGGGGCGTGTGCTCGGCCTGTGAGAGGTCTTACCAGACCACTGGGCTGTGCTCGGCCTGTGAGAGGTCTTACCCAACAATGGGGCGTGTGCTCGGCCTGTGAGAGGTCTTACCAGACACATAGGGCGTGTGCTCGGCCTGTGAGAGGTCTTATTAGGAACTTTCCTGATGGAGAAATGTCTTCCAAGGAGTCACTCCCTTTTCTATCATCTGGTTACCTCTTGCTGTGCTTCAAACATGCTAACTCAACCTAATGCCTAACTTAACATCAATTTGGCCTAATTATTCACGCATTCTTCTATAATAATATTACCTTATATTTGAGAAAAAGCAAACCTGTATCCGCAGTACGTTAAATTCAGTTAGTTTCCCTGCATCATGGCGGAACGGATCCTCTGTGGATCCCCTCCCATGTTGGAATATGGTCTCCTGGTTCAACCTTGAAGCCGAGCGGACGTCGACACCTTCTCGCCTGGAGGCGCCGGTCATGTCTTGTTTTCGCGTTTTGGCTTTGCTACTGTCGTTTGGCATCCCTCTTCAACGGTCCGATTATACGACGCCTGGCGCACATGTCCCTGGGTCACGGGGTTGTTGATAGAATTTGTTTTTGGCGTGTTCTGCTGTTCTCCCGGCGGTGTGACGGTGTTCGGGGGCGGCTTGGCCGAGAGGTGCCGGGGTTGGCGGGTCTTGGTGGGCTCCTGGTGTGCCCTCAGCCGTGGTGGCGGCCGGCTTCTGCTCTGCCGGAGGACACTGGATGACTTTTTGCGTTTTGTTGGGGGCAGAGTTTTGGTTTTGCTACCTGGTGTTCTCTGTGTGTAGCGGGGCCGGTGCTTGTCACCCTGAGGGAGACTCCTGGGGCTCCCCAATCATCTGCCTGACTGTGCGTTTATTTGCCGTATGGCATATTAGTTTCTAGTGATTGGCGTCACTCGTTTTGCGATTTGGCTTGGCGTTCCACCTTTCCGGCTTCGCGATTCACCCTTAACGGGTACGCCGGGGCGCATCCCATCCTACGATCGTCGTCGCCCCTAAATCATCAACAACAACAACATGTTGGATATGTGGGAATGAACGAGCAGATGTGCTGGCTGCTGAGGCGTGAGGAGACCATATTGAATACTTCATACCCAAGACCTCTACTACAAATTAGAGGTATTGTCAGGCAACATCACCGTGACAAGGTAACTGAGGAAAAAAAAAAAAAAAAAAAAAAAAAAAAAAAAAAAAAAAAAAAAAAAAAAAAAAAAAAAAAAAAAAAAAAAAAAAAAAAAAAAAAAAAAAAAAAAAAAAAAACAAAAAAAAAAAATAAAACACATAAAAAAAAAAAAAAAAAAAAAAAAAAACACAAAAAAAAAAAAAAAAAAAAAAAAAAAAAAAAAAAAAAAAAAAAAAAAAAAAAAAAAAAAAAAAACAAAAAAAAAAAAAAAAATTACAAAAAAAAAAAAAAAAAAAAAAAAAAAAAAAAAAAAAAAAAAAAAACACCCCCCCCAAAAAAAAAAACAAAAAAAAAATGGAGGATAGAAGCACAAACCAGTGAATCATACGATGGGACACATGGTTGCAGTGGCAATC
>WNGS01100757.1:0-13397 GCA_020271785.1 Procambarus virginalis
AAGTCTAAGGCAATGAGACTAGGCGGCCACACTCAGACAGGCACCTACGCATTCAAGACATTAACCTTCAGTGGGTTCCACAATATCAATATCTCGGAGTGTGGATAGATTTTAACATGATGTTCAACAAGCAAATCAATATCTAAAGGAGAAAGTAAAATCACGAAAAATATGAGAGCAATATACAGGGCCCGTCTAGGAGCGGAAACACAAAGTGTTTAAGAATGTTTTACATACACGCCGTTCGTTCCTAATTGATTATGCAGCGCCTGCCTTACTCACTCTTTCTCCTGGCGAGTGGGCAAACGTTGAGGTTCTTCAAAACGATGCATTGCGAATCATAACAGGAGCTCCCAGATGGACTAAAATACTGAACCTAAGACTGGAAACCAAGCTAACGTCGATTGAAATAAGGGTAAAAGGGATCGCTGCGTGCATGCTCACCAAGATATTGACTAGACCTAGAATCAGTTCACTAAAGATATAATCACTGGAGCACTAACTCTGGACAGAAAGGCCTCCAATAGCAACAGGTGGACCCATTGTGCGATAAACACCTTCAATAAATTCGATATAACAAACACAGTCACTGAGAAGGGTGTCGACGAAATACATGCAGATTTTGTTATGCAAGCCCCTTGGAATCTCCGCCAGCAGACTTTAAGATTATGTTATTGTAGGAAAAAAGAACCGGACAAATCCTCTTCTGCTACGTAACATTGCACAGATGCATATAGAAGCAAACATGGCATCCGACAGCTTCACTTACTTCACAGATGGATCAGTAGACCACAGGGACAAGAAACCGGAGCTGCAGTTAAAGCAGGAAACTCTGTACATAGTTGGAGGCTCTCAAATGGGTGTTCGACTTTACAAACAGAGATGCTAGCCATTCAAAAGGCTTTGGAATATGCTCTTGCTCAACACCGACAACATGTTATCATACATACAGATTCGAGAACCACCATTGAAACCTTGCAACAGAACGCATATGTGATAACATACATCTGATCACAAATGTCATATCATTAATGCAAACACTCAAACGACAAGGCCGACGGGTCCTTCTCAACTGGGTGCCGAGTCATGTGGGAATCATACGAAATGACATTGCAGACGAAGCTGCAAAACTTGCAACTAAGAGAAGAACTGTAGACATTTGCATACCACAGAGTCTGTCACAGATTAAGAAAGTAATTCGAACAGAGCAATGCAAAAGTTGTACAGTGACCACAACTCAGCTGTTGCAACACCACGATCTGCGGGTTGGTACAGGAATTCAACCAACTACGAACCACTTATGTTAATGAAGGGGAGCAGTAGGGCAACAGAAGTACACTTACATCGCATCAGGCTTGGATACCCATGTGCATGGGAAATAGGCTTACAGGTTCCGGAAGATGAGAGGAAATGTCAACACTGTGGAGAAATGCCCGACAGACCTCTGGAACATTATCTAACACAGTGCACAGTTACAAACCCATTAAGATTTCAACTTCGATTCAACAGAGCAGAAGAAGTTGTTAAACACATATGACAACATCTTACTGAAGCGACCATACGAGTAATAAATACTCATACTCCGCCCAAGTAAACTAGAAACAAGCAACACTTAGTGGGCCAGCCAGAGGCTTAGGGCCCGCGCAGGGATATCCCTGCAAAAACTAAAAAAAAACTAGAAAAAAAAATCAGGTTTCAGCACTGATATACAGGACATACACGGAGATACAAGGAGGTATGATACAGACACGTGGTTTTTTCATTTGAGCCTGATATACCGGCCATAGATTTTTACAAAAACTGGTCAAGACATAAACTTAAACTGGTTTTGAACTGTAACTATTGCTTTCACGTTGGTCATTTTAGTTGGTCTAGACATAGATCTGAAGTTCTGAAGTGGATCAGGCACTTCTAGCCCAGTGAACACGAGTGAGAAAACACGAGTGAAACACGAATTGGGATTGTAACCGGTCCCACAGGAACTGGTGTTTTGTGGTTGGCCGGTCATTCAGATGGTTTCCACAAATTTAGTTGCTAGTCACTTTATAATTGGCATGACCTCACTGAGTTGTTACCTGTCGGCTCACCTGTGAGCATGTCTGCCTGAGCGGGGTGTTCTAGATGCAAGTTCATCAGGATCTTTGTCTATGGTGTCTAGGATCTTTGATGGTGTCAGGTGGAGCCTGCCACCATCTGAAGCGACAATGCATACCATCACTGCTTACTTAAAACTGGAGATGAAGCGAGAGAAACTAGAGCTGGGCTCACTTCTTCACGGGGAGGTTATCTTCAGATGATTTCGGGGCTTAGCGTCCCCGCGGCCCGGTCCTCGACCAGGCTTCCATTTTGTTACACATCCCCAGGAAGCGGCCTAGATGGAAGCTGTAGAAGTGTTCTGACTATTGGTTATTAATCCTTGAGTCTGTGACGATAAACCAGTGTTGCCCGTCTCTCTATTCTGTCCGGACACTGGGTTGAGAGGTTTGACCATGAGTCATTAACAAGTTGTGTACAGATCTGCCTCATCTGTCTCCGCAGGACCGCTTGTTCCGGCCACCACGTTCAGAACCTTGCAGTCTGCTTGCAGTCTGCCAGCCACCCAACTCCACTCTGCCTGCAGTCTGCCAGCCACCCAACTCCACTCTGCCTGCAGTCTGCCAGCCACCCAACTCCACTCTGCAGTCTGCCAGCCACCCAACTCCACTCTGCCTGCAGTCTGCCAGCCACCCAACTCCAATCTGCAGTCTGCCAGCCACCCAACTCCACTCTGCCTGCAGTCTGCCAGCCACCCAACTCCACTCTGCAGTCTGCCAGCCACCCAACTCCACTCTGCTTGCAGTCTGCCAGTCACCCAACTCCACTCTGCAGTCTGCCAGCCACCCAACTCCACTCTGCTTGCAGTCTGCCAGCCACCCAACTCCACTCTGCCTGCAGTCTGCCAGCCACCCAACTCCACTCTGCAGTCTGCCAGCCACCCAACTCCACTCTGCAGTCTGCCAGCCACCCAACTCCACTCTGCTTGCAGTCTGCCAATCACCCAACTCCACTCTGCAGTCTGCCAGCCACCCAACTCCACTCTGCTTGCAGTCTGCCAGTCACCCAACTCCACTCTGCAGTCTGCCAGCCACCCAACTCCACTCTGCTTGCAGTCTGCCAATCACCCAACTCCACTCTGCTTGCAGTCTGCCAGCCACCCAACTCCACTCTGCTTGCAGTCTGCCAGCCACCCAACTCCACTCTGCAGTCTGCCAGCCACCCAACTCCACTCTGCCTGCAGTCTGCCAGCCACCCAACTCCACTCTGCCTGCAGTCTGCCAGTCACCCAACTCCACTCTGCCTGCAGTCTGCCAGCCACCCAACTCCACTCTGCCTGCAGTCTGCCAGCCACCCAACTCCACTCTGCAGTCTGCCAGCCACCCAACTCCACTCTGCCTGCAGTCTGCCAGCCACCCAACTCCACTCTGCAGTCTGCCAGCCACCCAACTCCACTCTGCCTGCAGTCTGCCAGCCACCCAACTCCACTCTCCAGTCTGCCAGCCACCTAGCTCCACTCTGCAGTCTGCCAGTCACCCAACTCCACTCTGCCTGCAGTCTGCCAGTCACCCAACTCCACTCTGCAGTCTGCCAGCCACCCAACTCCACTCTGCCTGCAGTCTGCCAGCCACCCAACTCCACTCTGCCTGCAGTCTGCCAGCCACCCAACTCCACTCTGCAGTCTGCCAGCCACCCAACTCCACTCTGCTTGCAGTCTGCCAGCCACCCAACTCCACTCTGCAGTCTGCCAGCCACCCAACTCCACTCTGCCTGCAGTCTGCCAGCCACCCAACTCCACTCTGCCTGCAGTCTGCCAGCCACCCAACTCCACTCTGCTTGCAGTCTGCCAGCCACCCAACTCCACTCTGCAGTCTGCCAGCCACCCAACTCCACTCTGCCTGCAGTCTGCCAGCCACCCAACTCCACTCTGCAGTCTGCCAGCCACCCAACTCCACTCTGCCTGCAGTCTGCCAGTCACCCAACTCCACTCTGCAGTCTGCCAGCCACCCAACTCCACTCTGCTGCAGTCTGCCAGCCACCCAACTCCACTCTGCTTGCAGTCTGCCAGCCACCCAACTCCACTCTGCCTGCAGTCTGCCAGCCACCCAACTCCACTCTGCCTGCAGTCTGCCAGCCACCCAACTCCACTCTGCAATCTGCCAGCCACCCAACTCCACTCTGCTTGCAGTCTGCCAGCCACCCAACTCCACTCTGCTTGCAGTCTGCCAGCCACCCAACTCCACTCTGCTTGCAGTCTGTCAGCCACCCAACTCCACGGGGGGGGGGGACCTCGTCATGAGTCTCTTACTACCACAGCAGTTCCTTATTTAACTTTTTTCTAATTAAGTGGAAATGTGAGAAAAGAGGGATGAAAATAGGGATAAGGACATAGAGTAACATATAGAGAAAGAAAGAGAAGGAGAACAAGTAGGAGGTGGGAAGCACCTTCCTGCCTCCTAATTGATCCTGCTTCCTAATAGCTTCCTGGTTGTCAATCAGCTTCCTGGTAACATAAGCAAGTTAATTTTTTAATGACTTGTTCAGTCGGGGAAAAGTATTCCTTTACCCATCACTTCAGTGGAACCTGCAAAATGGCAACGTCGCTTTTGTTGTTGTCGTAGTATTGGGTTAGATCATGAATGAATAGTCGCTTTGTAACGATGAGTCTGATTGGTCAAAACACCACACACACGGGTTTCTATCATTCACACTGCTAGTGAAAGGAAAATTGTGAAGAGCAGTAAATAAAAATTCATTCATTCACACCCATAGTGTGTATGCATCTGTTATAACCAGTCCCGACTAGATACACTGGGCCATACCTATATATTGATTAAGTGACCTGTACTACAATTGTCCATAATATTATACTGCTGCAGTTATCAATATTAATATCTGTATATTATTATTGTTATTAGGGGGGCTGACAGCTGAGTGCACAGCGCTTCGTATTCGTAGTCCTGAGGTTCTGGGTTTGATCCCGGTGCAGGCGGAAACAAAAGGCAAGAGTTTCTTTCACCCTGTGCCCCTGTTACCTAGCAGTAAATAGGTACCTGGGAGTTAGACAGCTGCTACGTGCTGCCTGGTCGAGGACCGGGCCTCAGGAACGCTAAGCCCTTAAATCCTCACAAGATAACCTCTCAAGATGAACATGTGTATTATATTTATTTGTCACATTTCATTATGTTATTGTTGAGTGGTTGAAGTGCTTGTTGAATGAGCGCTGGCTGGTTAGCCCCCCTTCCTCTGTGTGTTTGTGTGTAGTTGTGCTTACTTAGTTAAGCTTGCAGGGGTTGAGCTCTGCCTCTTTGATCCCGCCTCTCAACCGTTAATCAACTAATGTTCAGGTTCCTGGGCCTACTGGGCTCTATCATATCTGCATTTGAAACTGTGTATGAAGTCAGCCTCCACCACATCACTTCCTAGTGCAATTCCATTTGTCAATTTATTATTTATTTATTTATTTATTTATTTATTTATTTATTTATTTATTTATTTATTTATTTATATACAAGAAGGTATATTGGGTTAGAGAGAACACATAGCATAGTATTTGCAATCTTATAAAGCCACTAGTACGCGCAGCGTTTCGGGCAGGTCCTTAATCTAACAGATAATTTTAAGTAGGTAAATTCTAGCAGAATTAATAAAATGATAACAGATACGTTGCAAGAAAAAAATGAGATGAGAGAGAATAGTAAGTATATTAAAGCACATTGGTATATTAAAGCTCTGGTTGATTACATTGACAACTTGATTGGTAATTTAAACAAGATTAACAGACACCATACAGCAGATTGATAGCACATATAAGAAGACAGCAATGATCACAATGGTAAAGATGTTCGGATTGGGTACATAAAGATAGGGAGATTGGGTAGCAATAGATACAGTGCAATTTTAAAGCAACAAGGTAAAAAAAACTATGCAGATGAGATTAAGTACTCTTTAGTTTTGTTTTTGAATGACGCAAAAATTGGACAGCTTTTCAATTCATTAGGGAGTGAGTTCTATAGACTGGGTCCCTTTATTTGCATAGAGTGTTTACACAGATTAAGTTTGACTCTGGGATATCAAAGAGATATTTATTTCTGGTGTGGTGATAATGGGTCCTATTACATCTGTCCAGGGAGAGTTTCAGAGCAGGATTTGCATTTAAGAACAGGGTTTTGTAAATGTAATTGACACAAGAAAATTTGTGGAGTGAGATTATGTTTAGCATATTAAGGGAGTTAAAAAAAGGGGGGCTGAGTGTTGTCTGAAAGCAGAATTTGTTATTATTCTAATAGAAGATTTTTGCTGGGTGATGATGGACTTGAGGTGGTTTGCAGTGGTTGAACCCCATGCACAGATACCATAATTAAGATAGGGATAGATTAGTGCATAATATAGAGAGATGAGAGCAGAGTTAGGTACATAATATCTGATTTTGGAGAGTATCCCAACTGTTTTAGAGACTTTCTTAGTTATGTGTTGTATGTGGGTGCTGAAGTTGAGTCTCTTGTCTAGGAATAGGCAAAGAAACTTTCCATCATTTTTATTGCTAATGTTTACATTATCTGTCTGAAGCTGAATTGCATTTGTAGATTTGCTTCCAAATAAAATGTAGTAGGTCTTTTCCATGTTAAGTATTAGTTTATTGGATGACATTCATAAGTGGCCTTTTTTTAGTTCATTATTAACAACATCAATTAGTGTATGTGGGTTGGGGTTAGAGTAGATGAGGGTAGTATCATCAGCAAACAATATAGGTTTCAGAATGTTAGAGACATTAGGCAGATCATTGATGTATATAAGAAATAGGAGAGGTCCCAAGATGCTGCCCTGTGGCACTCCAACGGTTATTGGTAGAGTGGGAGAGGTTATATTATTGATGGTTACACATTGGAGTCTGTCACTAAGATAGGATTGGATATAGTCCAGTGCATAGCCTCGGATTCCATAATGATGGAGTTTACATAAGAAGTAATTGTGATTAACAGTGTCAAAGGCCTTTCTCAGGTCAATGAAGAGTCCAATCGGAAACTCATTTTGGTCAAGGGCTGAGTAAATTATATCAAGAAGACTAATAATTGCATCGTTGGTACTCTTTTGGGAGCGGAAGCCATTTGTCAACTACTCTGACACTGAAAAAAATCTTTCTAATGTCTCTATGGCTCATTTGGGCACTCAATTTCCACCTGTGTCCCCCTAGAGCGTGTGCTCTTTGTGTTAAATAGTCTGTCTTTATCTATCCTATCAATTCCTTTGAGAATCTTGTATGTGATGATCATGTCCCCCACCTCCAACTCTTCTGTCTTCCGTATGTGTATGTGTACTTGCCTAGTTGTACTTACCTAGTTGTGCTTGCATTATTTTTTTTTTTTTTTTTGCAGGGATATTCCTGCGCGAACAAGTGTTGCTTGTTTCTAGTTTACTTGGGCGGAGTATGAGTATTTATTACTCGTATGGTCGCTTTAGTAAGATGTTGCCATATGTGTTTAACAACTTCTTCTGCTTTGTGGAATTGAAATTGAAATCTTAATGGGTTTGTAACTGTGCACTGTGTTAGATAACTTGCGGGGGTTGAGCTCTGGCTCTTTGGTCCCGCCTCTCAACTGTCAATCAACTAATGTACAGGTTCCTGGGCCTACCGGGCTTTATCATATCTACACTTGAAGCTGTGTATGGAGTCAGTCTCCGCCACATCACTTCCTAATGCATTCCATTTGTCTACTACTCTGACACTGAAAAAATTCTTTCTAACGTCTCTATGGCTCATCTGATCACTCAATTTCCATCTGTGTCCCCTAGTGTGTGTGCCCCTTGTGGTAAATAGCCTGTCTTTACTACCCTATCAATTCCTCTGAGGATCTTGTATGTGGTGATCATATCCCTCTAACTCTTCTGTTTCTCAGTGACGTGAAGTTTAATTCCCGTAATCTCTCCTCGTAGCTCATCCCCCTCAGTTCAGGTACTAGTCTGGTGGCAAACCTTTGAACCTTTTCCAGTTTAGTTTTATTTTTTTTTAAGATATATACAAGAGTTGTTACATTCTTGTACAGCCATTAGTACGCGTAGCGTTTCGGGCAGGTCCCTGGAATACAATCCCTGCCGCGTAGAATCGTTTTTACAACCAAGTACTCATTTTACTGTTGAGTTAAACAGAGGCTACAGTTAAAGATTTGCGATCAGTAAATCCTTCCCGGCCAGGATATGAACCCATGACAAAGCGCTCGCGGAACGCCAGGCGAGTGTCTTACCACTGCACCATGGAGACTTATGCTTGACTAGATATGGACTCCATGCTGGAGCCGCATACTCCAGCATTAGTCTGACATATGTGGTATACAAAGTTCTGAAAGAGACCTTACATAGATTTCTAAAGGTCGTTCTTATGTTAGCCAACCTGACATATGCTGCTGATGTTATCCTCTTGATATGAGCTTCAGGGGACAGATCTGGCATGATATCAACCCCCAGCTCTTTTTCTCTCTCAGACTCTTGAAGGATTTCATCTCCTAAATGATACCTTGTCATTGGTCTCCTGCTCCCTACACCTGTCTTCATTACATTGCATTTGCTTGGGTTAAACTCTAACAACAATTTGTTCGACCATTCCTGCAGCTTGTCCAGGTCTTCTTAAAGCCTCAAGCTGTCCTTCTCTGTCTTAATCCTTCTCATAATTTTGGCGTCGTCAGCAAACATTGAGAGGACTGAGTCTATACCCTCTGGGAGATCATTTACGTATATAAAAACAGGATAGGTCCGAGTACAGAGCCCTGTGTGTGTATGTGTTCTCACCTAGTTGTATTCACCTAGATGAGCCTGCAGGGGTTGAGCTTCGACGCTGGTCCCGCCTCTCAACCATCAATCTACTGGTGTATAGGTTCCCATTCTCGCACAAGACAGCACATATATGACTTAATGCTTATAGTCAATATTTTGCATATGAATTAGTACATATGTGGTATATTCCTAGTTATATTTTTCAAGGCACTAACTCTTCCTCACGTACGAATTTATGTCTCATCGTACCCGTCCATCGCCGTAGACAGCAGAGTCGTGATTGGTACAATTTTAATGAAAATTGTAATTTTCAGGTCTCACATGGGTTGTGAAATTTACCTACTATTGTCCATACTCTTAGAATATTACAAATCAGCTACATCCTATTGAAGGTTCGTAATTTTGTTTTGAGAAATATTAGTTGTTCTCAGAAAATTATATTAAGCACTATAAATTATTACATAGAATAAAATTGCTTCACCAATCAATATAATATACACTAGTTAGTGCTTTAAAAATCTTTAAAGAATGTTTTGTAGGAACGTACATAGAAAACGATGTTACGTTTGAATGTCTATGGGGTAAACTACTGCAAACAGGATGGAATGGTGTCTACTACCAACTATTCAAACTCAAATTCAAATGTTTATTCAGGTAAAGTATATACATACAAGGGATGATACAAATATTGATGAATTTATAGATAGAGCTAGTACATACAATGCCTAAAGCCACTATTACGCAAAGCATTTCGGGCAGGAAAACACTAAAGACTGAAACTTAATACTAATTGAGATTAGAGTATTGTGGAGGCGGTCGCCTTGGGGTTATGGCGGACCAACCACGTGTTAATCACACATATATGGAAATGTGGAGAAAACGGGGGAAACAGCGGGTCACCTTGAGCTGAAGTCTTCTCATAGGAAGGATGAAGCAATACGACGGCTTCTAGGGGCGAGTATGGGCGAGGTCCAATGGTAGCTGGCCAATATGGGGTGCTGGATAACCACAGTCCAGGGTGCGTCACTAACAGCTCATTCTGCAGTCAGGTGCGGTTCTCGTCTTCCCTCCTTCTCGCCTCCAGGCATGCGCGGGGTGGTGCGCAGACGCACGGCGTCAAGCTGTCGCCCACCAACCAGGAGCGGCTAACATAGAAAGTTACCCCAGCGGGTATTTTGAATGTGGTTCCCTCCACAGTATAAAATGTATTGAGAAAATATAAAAATGAAAAATGGGGGAACATGGCAGGAAAACAGCAAAATATACAATTTGGTCGACAAACAGCATTGTTTAAAATAGCAGACATGGGTTAACATTATAGGGGTACGGTAGGTTACAGGGTAGTAATTAGGTAGTGCTTAGATTTTATCTTAAACTGGTTGAGAGAGGTACAGTCTTTAACATGATTGGGAAGGTCATACCGCATGAAGAATATGTATATCCCAGACCCAGAAGATCTCTACGTAGCAGAAAACACCACCAGCGACTATGAGATCCGCGAACCACCACACAGAACCAGAAGAATCACTCTCCAACAAAAAGTGATCAGACACATCCACGATGAGGCCTTCCCAAGACCTCAAATACTAAGTGGCCTGCCAGACGACCCTGATGAGTGGCCCATCCCGGACCCGATCTACACCAAATGAAGAATAAAGGAAATAAATAAAATACCATAAAAATAAAATAAATAAATAAATAAATAAATAAATATAAACAAATAAAACTACTACAAAAAATATAAAACCAAAAAACCATTTGTCGTGATATCAGAAGTGTAACTACCCTGATGTTGCTGAGACTAACCTCCCTCAGCAACTCCATCGGCTCTAGTGCTTTAGGACACCAGCAAGGTCACAAACACTAGCCCCCCCAGCCAATGTACTGACAACCCAACATAACACATACGCAAACAAACGACACATACACATATGTCAACCCATGGTGGACAGGCCACCGAACTTTCAAACCTCCTCTCTCTCTACACCCGCATCCTCTTCCTGAATTCCATCTCCCCATCCCTCTACCTCCCCCATCCTTTCCAAGCCCTTTGGACATCAAAGCTAAAAAGCTAAGGTCATTCAACATTCTGGGTCCCTTGATTTGTAGAGCGTTTCTAGTTTGATTAAGTCGTACTCTTGGAATATCAAAAACGTATTTGTTTCTGGTGTGGTGCTCATGGGTTCTGTTACAACCTTCAATGAAGCTTTCAAGGTCAGGATTGACATTACAGTTCAGCGTTTATATATATATATATATATAATATATATATATATATATATATATATATATATATATATATATATATATATATATATATATATATATATATATATATATATTTTTTTTTACTAATAATATATATATATATATATATTTTTTTTTTTTTTTTATATATTTGCTTTATTTGAACTTTGTTACAAAAAAGGAGTTACATATAGGTTACAAAGATGGCTATCATAAGTTGTCGAGTTCCTCCAGCTCCTCAGATGGCGGGCAGGAACCCTGGATGCAGTGCGCATTTCCCCTCTGTATCGCCACGCTGAGGCGCTGGAAAAGAAAGCTGGCAGCTCTAGGGTCCCTTGTTGTTTCAATGAGCCTAGAACCCAGTTCCTTCAAAAAACTGGTAGCACTTTTACCCCAGGCGCCGAGTGTCTCAGAAGCAATGGGGACAAAATTGTAGTGGTGATCCAGTTCTCTATACTTACGGGATTTGGCTGCTTCCCTGTGGGTGGCAGCGCCACCTGGTTGTGCAACACTGAGTTCAATGTAGGTGTTAGCCAGGGTTGATACGCACGTGTAGTCCCATACCAACTGCTTGCCATTCTTCCAGGGGTTCACTGTGATACCATCCGGGCGACCAATAAGAGCATCAGAGTTACGGGGCGTTAGGTAACGAGGCTCTCTCTCAGCTGGGCATCCAGCTGTGGTGAGGCTCCTCTTGATGATGTCGTTAACTTCACTGTGCCTCGAGTGCCATCCTCCTGTACTTTGGCAGAGTAGGCCATGGTGGCCGTACCCGTCAGCCACCACCTCGCCGCAAATACACCTATATCTGGTGTGGATTGGGGCAGCAAGGCGGAGGGCCACAGCAATTCGGAGGGCGTGTGGTGTGAGACGCGTGCCAGTTGCCGACATTGGGGTTGCTAACAGGAAATCCCCTGCATGTGGGGCTGCTACTGCTGTGAGGCGAGCAATGTCGTGCTGTGTTGATGCAGCATCCAGGCACTCTGCAGCAACTTTGTCTACAATGGGGCCATCCCAGCTGGATTGCCTGTGGGCTTTTGGGGATGGTGGTTGAGGTGATGGGCCTGCACGAGAGGCCCACTCTGTGGCACAGCGTGTAAAATTGGGATCATGTACACCTGCCAGCTGATGTAAGTGGGCAGGTAGAATTTCCTTCACAAGGTCGTCGGATGCTGATAAGGAGGACAGGAAGGCTGGAACAGCGATTTGCGTTGCTGTTCGAACTCCGAGGCCCCCAAGTCTTACGGGAAGAGAGGCTTGTTTCCACTGCAGGTCATCAAGAGAGAGGTTAAGGGCTTTTTCTAGCATTGATTTCAGTAACCGGTCATACTCACTTAGTTTTTGGCTACTGTAAGATGGTGAACACCTCAGAAAGTAGGTTAACCTGGGGAGGGACAGACATCTGGTGATGAGGTAGAGTGCATCATGAGCATCAATATCCTCAATCCTCCCATCCATCCTCTTAAGGTCGGCGATTTTCTTATCAAGGACCTCATCGATGGCTTTCAACCCAGGGGAGCTCCTAGGAGTGTGCTGTCTTCAGGTTTAGTTTTATGGATGTTTGGCAGAAGACCCTCTATTCTCTCAACGATGCCCTGGTTGGAACATATTATTTCACATTTAGAAGGGTTCAGGGTGAGGCCTAAAACTGCACCTTGCTCCTGGATTTTTTTGATGTCCTCCAGGAGGGAGTCTTGGGAACCAGCTAGGGTACCATCATCCAAGAACCAGATGTTAAGCTCGCTGGACAGGACCTCTGTGACTTGTTTGATGACTAAGCAGAAAAGGAGAGGAGCAAGGGGGTCACCCTGTTGGACGCCTTCCTGCGAGTCAATTTCATGTTCGCCAAAAAGTAGCTTAAGATCCATACTGTAGCATGAATGTACGAAAGGGTAGAGGGAAGGGAAATGACTATGAACCGCACGGAGTACAGCATCCCTCCGCACCAAATTGAAGGCATTTTTGAAATCTAGCTTGATAAGGGCCTTTTCGTCTGTGATGTTGGCGATGAAGGCTCGAGCTGCATGGGCTGCCGCCTCACCCTTGTGGAATGCCAAACCCAAGCTGTTTTGGCTTCAGCATGTTGGTGTGTATATATATATATATATATATATATATATAATATATATTATATAATATATTATATATATATATTATATATATATATATATATATATCTATATATATATATATATATAATATTTAGTATATTTGGTAGCAGTCTTCCTGTAGACATATATTATAAATATGACCGAAAAAGTAAGATTAATAATTCTAGCACGAATTTTCTCGATCTCCTTATGTTCTTTTTACTGTTGACGGTAAATGAAAAATGAATTCTCCAAAAT
>WNGS01100772.1:0-21205 GCA_020271785.1 Procambarus virginalis
ATATATAAATATATATATATATATATATATATATATATATATATATATATATATATATATATATATATGACTGTCCATAGGTAATTGGACCATTTATGTGGGAAATATGGAGGAGTGTGCTTCTGCTACAGTTGACCAACTTAATATTTTTCATCAACCAGCAAGAATATTTGTAGCTGGTTTTAGCAATTCTGGAAAAACCAGTCTGGTGGAAAATTTATGTGTTAAATACCACTGGAAATTCTCAAAAATTATAGTGTCATCTGCAAATAATACTGAACATCCTCTTTCAAACAACCCCATTTTGCGAAACAAGGTTACACTCTCCCAAGGTCTGATAAACCCTTTAGAGTATAAGAATCCTTTTTCAAAAGAGTCAGTTTTGTATATAATTGATGACTTATACCTGGAAGCCATTCAGAGTCCAATTATAGCCAATATCTTCACCCGAGGGAGACACGATAATATTTCTGTAATTCTAATTAGTCAAAATTTGTTTCCCCAGGGGAAATATGCCAGGACAATAACTCTGAATTGTACCCATTATATATTAATGAAGCAGAGAGACATAACCCAACTTGAAATTTTAAGTGGACAGTTATATGGGCGAAAAACTATCAATAATTTCGTTGAAATATACCGTCGGGCAATATCCCAGAGCAAGTATGGCTATTTATTGGTCGATCTGACAGTTCCTGAGACATTACAACTACGAACGAGCATTGTCAATGAAGACCAGTGTGAAATTGTTTATCAAATGTGAACAAAAAAATGCCTTTAACGACGCAGAAACGGACAATTCTTACCACCATCTATAATGACATTTCCAGCTTGGGTGGTTTCACAGGATCAATTCAAAAATTGTATAAGGCCGCCAGACTTAAAGACACCAGCATCAGTATTGCAGATGTGCGGGAATTTCTCCGTGGGGAGCGATCTTATACCTTACATAGAAGAAATTTAGTTAGGTTTCCTCGACGGAAAATATTAGCTCCTAAGCCCCGCACCATAATTGCCTGTGATTTGGGAGACTTTTGTAGTTTACAAAAATACAATAGTGGTGTTAAATATATTTTGATTTGTGTTGATGTTTATTCTCGACTAATGCAGACTCAAACTTTAAAAACAAAAAATTCAACTGAAGTGGTAGCTGCTCTAAAGAATTTGTTAGAGGCAACCCCACAGTTTCACGGGGTAAGACGAATATTCACCGACCGAGGAAGAGAATTTTACAACAGGACAGTTCAAAATTATTTGAATAAGAAAAATATTAAATTATATAGTGTATTTTCGGAAATGAAATCTAGTATAGTGGAGCGTGCCATCAAAACTTTAAAACATAAACTGTATCATTATATGACTCAAGCTAATTCATTACAATACATTCACATCCTCCCAAAAGTTGTGGAGGTATACAATCACACTTTCCACAGAATACTAAGAAATACCCCACATGCCATTCATAAGTTGCAAAACATTGAAGATATACGAAGACAGTTTAAGGTCATGTATTTAAACAATAACTACCCCTTAACCGCCATCAGTCCACAACTGGAGGTTGGACAGTATGTACGACTAGCAAAGCGAAGGAATATATTTCACAAGGGCTTTTGGCCCCAAAATACAGAAGAAATATTTCAGGTGACTCATATCGACAGAACACAACCAATCCCAACCTACAAAATCAAAGATTTAACCAACGAGGCAATCAGTGGTATGTTTTATGAGCAAGAATTGATTCCAACATCCCTTCCAGACTATTTTCCCATAACGATATTACAGTCTAGGAAGACATCGAAAGGACACAGAGAATATTTCGTCAAGTGGAGAGGCTACCCAGAATCCTCCAATTGCTGGATTAAAGCTCAAGACATCGTCAAATTTAAAAAAAAATGACAGTTCATCAGGACTCTCTCGTAGAGAAACACCATCAACTGTTATTTTTATTAAACAATTTATCGCCCAAGAAGCGGAATAAACTAATCAAGGCTTTAAAACGACAGGAAATTGAATCAATTTGTGAAATTTTTGCCAATTTTCTGAAACGAAACATCCCAGTTCAACCTCAGATAATTAATGGACTACAGAGGTATCAGAATGACATTCGTTCTGTAGCACGTAAGAGAACTCCTCTCTACAAAAAGAAAAACATCCTGACCTCTAGAAGAGGTGGAGCCATATTGGCAGCTCTGTTACCTTTGGCTGTATCGTTAATTTCCTCTCTAATAAAGTAATTACGTAAGAAGAGAAAAAAATGGTGAAAGAATATTGCCTAGTACCACGACTCGTCGCTGAAAAATATTTATTTAATAAAAACGAGAGTACTCCATCACCTCTTAATGAGGTGGCTCCACCCTCCCCCGCCAGTAATAGAGGTGGAAATAAGTCCTTCTCTTTAAAAAACGAAAGCAAATGGGGCAATTCGGCTAATAATGTTGGTGGTAGCTGTAAACACCTTGACTGTGAGTCTAGCGGTGGTGATGGTAGAGTGGGGGGAGAGGCCACTCCCCCTCACCCCCAGCAAGAATAACAACTTGCGGGCGGGGTTGCCACGGTAGCTCCTTTGAACGTTATAACCCTACCACCGTGGGGGACTGGTCAGACCACCTTTAAAAGACATTGCCCGCCCCCCCGCCGCGCCGGCCGCCGCCGCGCAGGTGCCCGCCGCGGGGTTCTTTCAACAAAAAACGCGGGACAGGTGCGACCATCGTCCTTTAAAAAAACAAATAAAAAAAAGGATACATTCCATTCTACCGCCCGAGATGCGACTAGCTGTTGCTGGGCCCACTCTCCACAAAGCCACCACCACTACCACCCCCCAAAACCCAAGTCTGGACAACTTAATAAATGTGAATTTTAAAATAGGGGAAATTCCTCACGTCAAAACATTACTGAACATGTTTGAACAAAACAGCCAACAGGTGGTATGGGATAGTCACGGGAATTTATTAAAGCCTGTGCAAAATTTAAATATTTTAGATATAATTAAAACTTTAGCCTTTACTAAAGGACAATTTAGGGCGGCTGACAAGACAGATGTAAGGATTTTACTGAAGGTGGCTGGCATAGACCCATCCTTTATACGTAATTCTCGCGCCAGAACGCAGTTAAAAGGGGGAAGGGCTATTCATAGGAGACCCCATTGGGAACCGTATTGAAAAGCCTATATGAGTCACTTCTTAATCATCATTATATTCAGTTGTGTATCCACCATGGAGCGAGCTTCAACCCCCCCTCCGACGGTAGAGGAGGAAGAAAAATCGCCCCTATTGAAGCGTTTGGTTGCTACTCAACGTTACTACAAGTTTGTCGAACACAAAAGTAGATTGATATATGCCTTATGGGATTGTTACGACCGTCTTGTGTTGAGTGCTCCCCCAGAACGGTTTTTTAAGTCATTTGGTGAAACGGTGAAAAGGTATGAAGAGTATTCATCTCAGGAGATCCAGACGGAGATTTGGCAGATGGAAAAATTAACCTTCCAACATCGGGACATGATTACAGCCTTTGAGTCTGGACGGAGTGTCTATGGGCTCATAAGGTGATCTCTACCCCTCACCCCTACATCCCTCTACCCCCAGGTGGGTCGCAGGTGTATTTAAAGGCCGCCCACCGCCTGCTCCTGGAACACTATACTACAGTGTCGACACGCTCCTCACAGCCACCCTCTCACCATGTCGCTGGCGAGTATCAAGACCATTGGTGACGATATCACTGACTCCCACACCTTTGGAGTAGGTGATGTCATCGTCTACGAGTTACCAGCTGCCGTTGTGCGTCCCTATGGTCTCGCTTCCATCATATGGAAGACTTATCCCTATGCCCGTGTGGAACGTGAAGGGCTGGGTAGTGTCAATAGGGCAATAATTCGTTGTCGGGCTACCCCAGGGGACATTGATGTGAAGATTGCCCCACTCCCCTCTGACGGACAAGATCTCATAGAGGAGCCCGTCCTCTACTTCAGGCCGACTTTTGTGGCCTTGAGTTCTGCTTTCGGGGCAGGGGCCCCCTTCGAGTCAAACCCAATAGCCCAGGAACAAGTGCAGACTTCCGCCGACACTCACTACGTCACTAACGTCACCCTGGATACCGCACAAAACCGGCGGTACTGGTTGAAGATGGCCCTAACCAAGATGGGGAATGTCATGGCGAGAACCCCAACCATGACTCGACTGGTGGTACCCCACGGCTTAGGGGCTTCCCGTGATGGTATGGTCAACTGGCACAAGGACATTGGACCCATGCTGCTCTCTCTTCATCAGGAATTGACCAAACTCAACAAAGAGTTGGTCATCCTCAAACGACCTGCAGGTGTTACCCCTCCAGTGGTGCCCCTCCCCTTCGACGACCCAAGTGCTGATAATCTTACTATAACGCTCGACACCGTGGTGGGAGAGGGCGGTACCACCCCAAGAACCTCTTCTCGTTCTACTCCTTCAGCGCCACCACACCCCCAGGAAGAAGAAACACTCTCAGGAATACGGCTCCAGCTCCACCGCCACCCCTCCACCACCCCCTACAACATCAACCTCAGTCAAACGGAGGATTGAGCCACTCCTCGACTTTGAAACAGAGGCGAATCGCCGTATCGACTCCATCCTCGATGGTGAGTCACAGGAAATATTCCTGTTATCCTCCCCCCGAAAAAACAACGAAAGCTGTAACCACCACTCCAGTAAAGAAGTTGAGGTAGTGGCAGTGACAGTAGCCCCGGTGGAAGCAGCAGTGGAGGTAGCAGCAGCCAGCAGTAGCAGTAGTAGCGAGGGGGGCGTGGTTAATCACTATTCTTAAAAAAATGTGGGGGAATCTTCACCTGTTGTAGTTCTTTAAGTAGTTTAATAAAATAAAATATAAGTTATGTTGTTTATTTTCCCCTGTATATTGTCCAATCTGTACATAAGGGGACAATGGGAGAAGAACATTAGATATATCTTACCAGATCAATACCATACACGTCTGCAGGTTTAGCAACCCATTGTGACTTTGCTGATGTTGACAAAGAAATCAAACAGCAAATAATTGAAACATGCACATCTACACGTCTCCGTCGAAGAGCTCTAGAACTTGTTGATGATGAAAGTTCTCTTACCAAGATACTGGATATGGCTCGTCGAATGGAAGATGCTGCACGTGATGCTCGTGTCATGGAGTGCAGTGCCAACAACGGTTCTGCCACTGTTACTAACAGTCATGAAGTATTAAGGTTCAGGGAGGACACCATGATCATAGAAGATATCATGCCAAACCTAACATTAAATTGAGCCGAGAACCACATCACAACTGGAGTCATGGAACAAGACTCAAGCAGTCACAACGACTCACATCAGAGGTTGTCAACAATAAATGTTACAATTGTGGAGGAGACTACCCACACCAAGATAATGTTTGTCCTGCACAAGGTAAGAAGTGCTATGAGTGTAGAAAACTAGGTCATTTTGGTGCTATGTGTCGTTCCGCACTAAAGAAACCACAATCAATAAATAAAAGCAATGTACGAGGATCAAGTCATAGGAGTCGAGGTGGCAAACACAATATTGCACCTCAAATCAAGAATGTTAATAATATACAAGACAACATTTCATTACAACCAGTCTCAGATGACAGTGAATGTGATTATATTTATGGAGTACAAGCAATCACAGAATGGAATGATCTTCCAAACAACCCAGAGACTATAGTATACATTGCTGGCATTTGTCTCAAAATTCTCATTGACACTGGATCAAACATTGACACCATTGCTGAGTGCCACTATGAAAAATTTAAAAAAGTTTCCAAAGCTTGAAAACTACAATGGCAAAGCCACTGCCTATGCTTCAAAGGTAGCCTTACCAGTGATTGGAACTTTCACTGCAGAGATTAAGTCAAAGAATGCAATGCTCATTACTACATTCCATGTTGTTAGGAATGCAAAGGAGTCTTTACTCAGTTACAAGACTTCAACCAAATTGGGGCTACTTCAGCTTTCTAATGCTGTAGCAGTGGAATCTGCAAACAATGTTGATGCTATTGTTGCTGAATTTTCTGATCGATTTAAATCCATAGGTTGTTATACTGATAGCAAGGTACATCTGCATATCAACCCAGATGTAATTCCAGTTGCCCAACCACATCGCCGACAACCATTCCATACTCGCAAGAAAGTCGATGCCGAACTGGATAGGCTGATAGAACTAGATATCATTGAACCGGTAACAGGCCCAACACCATGGGTAAGCCCAATTGTCACTCCACCAAAGCCGAAGAATCCAGATGAGATACGCATTTGTGTAGACATGCGTGTTCCCAACAAGGCAATAATGCGTGAACGCCATCCTACACCCACTGTAGATGATATGATCTACCGCTTGAATGGTGCAACTGTATTCAGCAAGTTAGATTTAAACAAGGGCTATCATCAGCTTGAACTTGATGATGAGAGTCGATTCATCACAACGTTTACGACACATCGAGGTCTGTATAGGTACAAGCGCCTGAGTTTTGGTATTAACAGTGCTGCTGAAGTATTCCAGCACATCATCAGCCAGGTATTGCAAGATATACCTAATGCTGACAACATGTCTGATGACATCATTGTTTATGGCCGTACCCAAGCTGAACACGACAAAGCTCTTCGTGCAACATTGCAACGCTTACGAGAAAAGAATTTGACGCTAAGCCGAGCAAAGTGTGAGTTCAATCAACATAAAATTGAATTCTTTGGACATGTACTTAGTGACAAAGGTCTGTCTCCAGATCCTAAGAAAGTTGCAGATATCAAGAATGCTGCACCTCCTTCAACATCCACTGAAGTACATAGTTTTCTGGGAATGGCAAACTACTGTTCTCGCTTCATTCCAGATTTTGCTACCATTACGAAGCCTCTACGTGAGCTCCTGAAGAAAAATGCATCATGGTACTGGAGCGATATCGAGCAAAATGCATTTGATGCTGTGAAAGATGCACTAGTAGAAAATGCGACTGCTGCATACTTTGATCCATCAATGGACACTGAGTTAACGGTGGATGCTAGTCCTGTTGGTTTAGGTGCTGTGTTAGCCCAACACAAACCTGGTCAACCAGATTCAGAGTAGTAATTGCCTATGCCAGCCGTTCTCTCACAGATGTTGAGCAACGATACAGTCAGACAGAGAAGGAAGCTCTTGCTCTTGTATGGGGCTGTGAACACTTCAATGTGTATCTGCTTGGTGCACCCTTTACCACGATAGTCACTGACCACAAACCGTTGGAGACCATCTTCAATAATCCAAAGTCCAAACCACCAGCTCGCATTGAGAGATGGGCTCTTCGTCTGCAACCATACAACTTTACGGTGAAATACAAGCCGGGTGCAGGCAATCCCGCTGATTACATCAGTCGACATCCTGCCAACAGTTTCACCATCACCAAGCATCAGCAAGTTGCCGAGGAATATGTACACTCTGTAACCTGTGATGCAGTCCCTAAGGCTCTCACTCTTGATGAAATCCGTACTGCAACCCTAGAGGACCCAACTCTGCAAGCAACAGTGGATGCATTGACTAAGAAAAAGTTTCCACGCATCCCACCCTCAGGAGTTGACCAAGATGCATTCAAAGCACTTGAACGCATCCAGACAGAATTAAGTGTTACGCAACAACGCGACACCGTGCTGCGAGGTACTCGTATCGTCATTCCAGCTGTTCTCCAGCAACGTGCTCTGAAGCTTGCACATCAAGGACACCAAGGTCTTGTAAGGACCAAACAGCTGCTACGAGAAAAGGTGTGGTTTCCTGGCATTGATCGTCAAGCTAAGGACATGCATGATGCCTGTGTCCCTTGCCAAGCTGCAGTGGATACTTCAAGACCAACACCTCTACAACCTTCACCACTACCTGCTGCACCATGGATGGAAGTATCGATGGATTTCTGTGGACCGCTACCAACTGGAGAGTACTTGATGGTAGTCATTGATGATCACTCACGTTATCCAGAAGTAGAAATCATCACTTCCACATCTGCAAAGGCTGTCATCCCAAACTCGACAAGATCTTTTCAAACTTTGGCATTCCTGAAGTTGTCAAGACGGACAATGGACCGCCATTTAATGGACAAGACTTCGTCAACTTTGCTGAGCATATTGGATTCAAACACCGCCGTGTGATGCCACTACATCCTAAGCAAATGGAGAAGTCGAGAGATTCATGCAACCTCTCATGAAAGCTGTACGCTGTGCTCATGCCGAAGGACGATCCTGGAAACAAGCTATGTATGCTTTTCTCAGGAACTACCGTGCAACACCGCATGGAACACTGGGCAAGTCGCCTGGCGAACTTTTATTTGGACGTCCTATGAGAATCGCACTACCTGTCATGCCAGCCAAGGTAACGGATAAACGTCTCGCTCAGAAGGATGCACTAGCCAAGGGCAAAATGAAAATTGCTCATGATCAACGTGCAAAGGAACAATTCATAAAGGTTGGAGATACTGTTCTCGTTAAAAAGAAAAAAGAGGGAAAGCTAGATATGCCGTATGATACAAAACCATATAAAGTGATTAGTGTAAAAGGAACTATGGTAACAGCGAGTAATAGAGATCATAGTATAACACGTAATATGGCTTATTTCAAAGTGATTCCAACTAGTGTAGAAAATGATGAAGTGCAAAGTCGTGCAAAAGAAAAAGAAAAAATGAGTTATAACTCAACGAACAATTCATCGAGGGATATATTTGTATTTAAGGACTCTCGTCCTAAACGTCATGTTAAACGCCCTACACGATTGATGATTAATTGTGTTCCTATGTAATGCAAAGTATTTACTTGTTATGCTGAACTAAATTTAATATTGTTTGAATAATGCAGATCTCTCATTCAATATTTTGTAACTTTGTATTACAGTTTCTTTCATGTTTAACATTGCATATGTATTTTTAACATTGAAATCCTTTGTGGTAAAGATTAGTTGTTTAAATTCTTTGTGTGTTTAATTAATGTTAAATGTATGCAATATCTCTTGACATGTTAATAACTTACTTTGTGTCAATAACTTTGCTTTGTGCTACAAGCATGGTAGACATCCTGTATTCATTCTTTTTAAAGAAAAGGAGGGATGTCATGTTCATAGAAAACGGTACCCCCCATTTGTTTTGTGTTGCGGCTGGGACGCCAGGAGAGAAGGTAAACAAAGATACAGGACGACACCAGCTTGGGAGCTCTAGTCATGTAATCGTTTATAAGTATTAAAGTCAGTAACCAGGAATGACTTTACATCAACCTTACAACCAAGACTATCTCAGCTATACACAGATACCACAGTACCTAATGCCAGATGTCTGCAGCAGCTGAAGGAGGCATTTGAGCGGAATTCTGTGTTGAGCTTCACTTACGAGATGAAAAATAATGGGAAACTGCCCTTTCTGGATGTAACAGTCACGGAAAAAAGCAGAGGCTTCCACACTGCAGTCTACACTAAGGAAACCTACATAGGAATGTGCCAAGAGTGACTGCCCAGACAGGTACAAGAGGAGTGTTGTCAACGTTTACGTCGACCGTGCTCTCAGCCACAGCTCAGATTGGAACCAAGTCGATGAAGAACTCTGTAGAGTAAGGCAGGTCCTAGTCAACAACGGCTTTTCTAACCGTTTCGTTAAAGGCATCATAAATAGAAAGGTGAAACGCCATGCACTCTCTGAAGAGTCAACCAACACAACACTTGTACCCCCTATTAGACTATTTTACAGGAACTTATTTTCGACAGCTCATAAAACAGAGGAAAGGGTCCTGAAGGATATTGTTGATAGGAACGTTATCCCTACAGATAAAAATCAGAAAATACAGTTGAAAATTTATTATAAAACCAAAACAACGGCCAATCTACTCATGAAAAATGCCAGATACCAAGCAGAACGCCTTAAAGGAGACCAACGTCGTCCATGCCTTTAAATGCCCACTAGGGGAGTTTAAGCCTCAAAAGAACTCAGTGTATATAGGCAAGACAACAACGTCTCTTTCCAGGCGATTAACAATGTATAAGCAACAGGGCTCCATCAAGGAACATATAATCCCCTCTCACAACCAGACCATCACCAGAGAAATCTTAACAAATAACACAGAAATCATCATTAGGTACAGTGATAGCAGGCGGCTCGACATCAGTGAGGCATTACACATCAAAAAGTCAACACCAGCAATCAACAGCCAATTAATGCACAACTATATTCTACCAACTTCAAGACCCCGAACCAATATGGAAGCAGCAAGATGAAGTATGGTCCAATAAGCCTTCTGCAGTTCTCATATCAATTTATACCCATTGTTCCATGTTCTGTCGTGTGTTCGTCATAAGATTGTTCACCTCACCCAAAACGAGAATAAGTTTGATGCATCTGTGTGTAAATTAAGTCTTTGAAAATTTAATAAGCATTACGAAACGCGTTCAGGCGTAAGACAATTAAAAAATGAATTTTGGAGAGTTGATATTTTTATTACCACCGACAGTGAAGAAAAACATAAGAATATTGAGAAAATTCGTGTTAGAATTATTAATCTTACCTTTTCGGTCATATTCAACAACATATGTTTACAAGAAAGACAACTACCAATATATATATATATATATATATATATATATATATATATATATATATATATATCACTAAGAACTCTTTGACCCGGCCAGGATTCGAACCCATGCCGTCCAGGATCACCCCCAAACGTACACAGTACCGTGACCACCGCACCAATGATCGTCTATAAGGATTGGTCAGTCTTGGTGCTTATTAACTAAGCTCCCAGACTGATCAACCCCCGACGACACTCATGGATCCATTTGGGTACAGTTTTTCATCAAATTCTGGCGCATGCACGGGCCGCACCGAGTTCAACATGTGTGAGAAAGCTGCATGAACGCGCAAGCCATATATCACTAAGAACTCTTTGACCCGGCCAGGATTCGAACCCATGCCGTCCAGGATCACCCCCAAACGTACACAGTACCGTGACCACCGCACCAATGATCGTCTATAAGGATTGGTCAGTCTTGGTGCTTATTAACTAAGCTCCCAGACTGATCAACCCCCGACGACACTCATGGATCCATTTGGGTACAGTTTTTCATCAAATTCTGGCGCATGCACGGGCCGCACCGAGTTCAACATGTGTGAGAAAGCTGCATGAACGCGCAAGCCATATATCACTAAGAACTCTTTGACCCGGCCAGGATTCGAACCCATGCCGTCCAGGATCACCCCCAAACGTACACAGTACCGTGACCACCGCACCAATGATCGTCTATAAGGATTGGTCAGTCTTGGTGCTTATTAACTAAGCTCCCAGACTGATCAACCCCCGACGACACTCATGGATCCATTTGGGTACAGTTTTTCATCAAATTCTGGCGCATGCACGGGCCGCACCGAGTTCAACATGTGTGAGAAAGCTGCATGAACGCGCAAGCCATATATCACTAAGAACTCTTTGACCCGGCCAGGATTCGAACCCATGCCGTCCAGGATCACCCCTAAACGTACACAGTACCGTGACCACCGCACCAATGATCGTCTATAAGGATTGGTCAGTCTTGGTGCTTATTAACTAAGCTCCCAGACTGATCAACCCCCGACGACACTCATGGATCCATTTGGGTACAGTTTTTCATCAAATTCTGGCGCATGCACGGGCCGCACCGAGTTCAACATGTGTGAGAAAGCTGCATGAACGCGCAAGCCATATATCACTAAGAACTCTTTGACCCGGCCAGGATTCGAACCCATGCCGTCCAGGATCACCCCTAAACGTACACAGTACCGTGACCACCGCACCAATGATCGTCTATAAGGATTGGTCAGTCTTGGTGCTTATTAACTAAGCTCCCAGACTGATCAACCCCCGACGACACTCATGGATCCATTTGGGTACAGTTTTTCATCAAATTCTGGCGCATGCACGGGCCGCACCGAGTTCAACATGTGTGAGAAAGCTGCATGAACGCGCAAGCCATATATCACTAAGAACTCTTTGACCCGGCCAGGATTCGAACCCATGCCGTCCAGGATCACCCCCAAACGTACACAGTACCGTGACCACCGCACCAATGATCGTCTATAAGGATTGGTCAGTCTTGGTGCTTATTAACTAAGCTCCCAGACTGATCAACCCCCGACGACACTCATGGATCCATTTGGGTACAGTTTTTCATCAAATTCTGGCGCATGCACGGGCCGCACCGAGTTCAACATGTGTGAGAAAGCTGCATGAACGCGCAAGCCATATATCACTAAGAACTCTTTGACCCGGCCAGGATTCGAACCCATGCCGTCCAGGATCACCCCCAAACGTACACAGTACCGTGACCACCGCACCAATGATCGTCTATAAGGATTGGTCAGTCTTGGTGCTTATTAACTAAGCTCCCAGACTGATCAACCCCCGACGACACTCATGGATCCATTTGGGTACAGTTTTTCATCAAATTCTGGCGCATGCACGGGCCGCACCGAGTTCAACATGTGTGAGAAAGCTGCATGAACGCGCAAGCCATATATCACTAAGAACTCTTTGACCCGGCCAGGATTCGAACCCATGCCGTCCAGGATCACCCCCAAACGTACACAGTACCGTGACCACCGCACCAATGATCGTCTATAAGGATTGGTCAGTCTTGGTGCTTATTAACTAAGCTCCCAGACTGATCAACCCCCGACGACACTCATGGATCCATTTGGGTACAGTTTTTCATCAAATTCTGGCGCATGCACGGGCCGCACCGAGTTCAACATGTGTGAGAAAGCTGCATGAACGCGCAAGCCATATATCACTAAGAACTCTTTGACCCGGCCAGGATTCGAACCCATGCCGTCCAGGATCACCCCCAAACGTACACAGTACCGTGACCACCGCACCAATGATCGTCTATAAGGATTGGTCAGTCTTGGTGCTTATTAACTAAGCTCCCAGACTGATCAACCCCCGACGACACTCATGGATCCATTTGGGTACAGTTTTTCATCAAATTCTGGCGCATGCACGGGCCGCACCGAGTTCAACATGTGTGAGAAAGCTGCATGAACGCGCAAGCCATATATCACTAAGAACTCTTTGACCCGGCCAGGATTCGAACCCATGCCGTCCAGGATCACCCCTAAACGTACACAGTACCGTGACCACCGCACCAATGATCGTCTATAAGGATTGGTCAGTCTTGGTGCTTATTAACTAAGCTCCCAGACTGATCAACCCCCGACGACACTCATGGATCCATTTGGGTACAGTTTTTCATCAAATTCTGGCGCATGCACGGGCCGCACCGAGTTCAACATGTGTGAGAAAGCTGCATGAACGCGCAAGCCATATATCACTAAGAACTCTTTGACCCGGCCAGGATTCGAACCCATGCCGTCCAGGATCACCCCTAAACGTACACAGTACCGTGACCACCGCACCAATGATCGTCTATAAGGATTGGTCAGTCTTGGTGCTTATTAACTAAGCTCCCAGACTGATCAACCCCCGACGACACTCATGGATCCATTTGGGTACAGTTTTTCATCAAATTCTGGCGCATGCACGGGCCGCACCGAGTTCAACATGTGTGAGAAAGCTGCATGAACGCGCAAGCCATATATCACTAAGAACTCTTTGACCCGGCCAGGATTCGAACCCATGCCGTCCAGGATCACCCCTAAACGTACACAGTACCGTGACCACCGCACCAATGATCGTCTATAAGGATTGGTCAGTCTTGGTGCTTATTAACTAAGCTCCCAGACTGATCAACCCCCGACGACACTCATGGATCCATTTGGGTACAGTTTTTCATCAAATTCTGGCGCATGCACGGGCCGCACCGAGTTCAACATGTGTGAGAAAGCTGCATGAACGCGCAAGCCATATATCACTAAGAACTCTTTGACCCGGCCAGGATTCGAACCCATGCCGTCCAGGATCACCCCTAAACGTACACAGTACCGTGACCACCGCACCAATGATCGTCTATAAGGATTGGTCAGTCTTGGTGCTTATTAACTAAGCTCCCAGACTGATCAACCCCCGACGACACTCATGGATCCATTTGGGTACAGTTTTTCATCAAATTCTGGCGCATGCACGGGCCGCACCGAGTTCAACATGTGTGAGAAAGCTGCATGAACGCGCAAGCCATATATCACTAAGAACTCTTTGACCCGGCCAGGATTCGAACCCATGCCGTCCAGGATCACCCCTAAACGTACACAGTACCGTGACCACCGCACCAATGATCGTCTATAAGGATTGGTCAGTCTTGGTGCTTATTAACTAAGCTCCCAGACTGATCAACCCCCGACGACACTCATGGATCCATTTGGGTACAGTTTTTCATCAAATTCTGGCGCATGCACGGGCCGCACCGAGTTCAACATGTGTGAGAAAGCTGCATGAACGCGCAAGCCATATATCACTAAGAACTCTTTGACCCGGCCAGGATTCGAACCCATGCCGTCCAGGATCACCCCTAAACGTACACAGTACCGTGACCACCGCACCAATGATCGTCTATAAGGATTGGTCAGTCTTGGCGCTTATTAACTAAGCTCCCTGACTGATCAACCCCCGACGACACTCATGGATCCATTTGGGTACAGTTTTTCATCAAATTCTGGCGCATGCACGGGCCGCACTGAGTCAACATGTGTGAGAAAGCTGCATGAACGCGCAAGCCATATATCACTAAGAACTCTTTGACCCGGCCAGGATTCGAACCCATGCCGTCCAGGATCACCCCTAAACGTACACAGTACCGTGACCACCGCACCAATGATCGTCTATAAGGATTGGTCAGTCTTGGCGCTTATTAACTAAGCTCCCTGACTGACCAACCCCCGACGACACTCATGGATCCATTTGGGTACAGTTTTTCATCAAATTCTGGCGCATGCACGGGCCGCACTGAGTCTAACATGTGTGAGAAAGCTGCATGAACGCGCAAGCCATATATCACTAAGAACTCTTTGACCCGGCCAGGATTCGAACCCATGCCGTCCAGGATCACCCCTAAACGTACACAGTACCGTGACCACCGCACCAATGATCGTCTATAAGGATTGGTCAGTCTTGGCGCTTATTAACTAAGCTCCCTGACTGACCAACCCCCGACGACACTCATGGATCCATTTGGGTACAGTTTTTCATCAAATTCTGGCGCATGCACGGGCCGCACTGAGTCTAACATGTGTGAGAAAGCTGCATGAACGCGCAAGCCATATATCACTAAGAACTCTTTGACCCGGCCAGGATTCGAACCCATGCCGTCCAGGATCACCCCTAAACGTACACAGTACCGTGACCACCGCACCAATGATCGTCTATAAGGATTGGTCAGTCTTGGCGCTTATTAACTAAGCTCCCTGACTGACCAACCCCCGACGACACTCATGGATCCATTTGGGTACAGTTTTTCATCAAATTCTGGCGCATGCACGGGCCGCACTGAGTCTAACATGTGTGAGAAAGCTGCATGAACGCGCAAGCCATATATCACTAAGAACTCTTTGACCCGGCCAGGATTCGAACCCATGCCGTCCAGGATCACCCCTAAACGTACACAGTACCGTGACCACCGCACCAATGATCGTCTATAAGGATTGGTCAGTCTTGGCGCTTATTAACTAAGCTCCCTGACTGACCAACCCCCGACGACACTCATGGATCCATTTGGGTACAGTTTTTCATCAAATTCTGGCGCATGCACGGGCCGCACTGAGTCTAACATGTGTGAGAAAGCTGCATGAACGCGCAAGCCATATATCACTAAGAACTCTTTGACCCGGCCAGGATTCGAACCCATGCCGTCCAGGATCACCCCTAAACGTACACAGTACCGTGACCACCGCACCAATGATCGTCTATAAGGATTGGTCAGTCTTGGCGCTTATTAACTAAGCTCCCTGACTGACCAACCCCCGACGACACTCATGGATCCATTTGGGTACAGTTTTTCATCAAATTCTGGCGCATGCACGGGCCGCACTGAGTCTAACATGTGTGAGAAAGCTGCATGAACGCGCAAGCCATATATCACTAAGAACTCTTTGACCCGGCCAGGATTCGAACCCATGCCGTCCAGGATCACCCCTAAACGTACACAGTACCGTGACCACCGCACCAATGATCGTCTATAAGGATTGGTCAGTCTTGGCGCTTATTAACTAAGCTCCCTGACTGACCAACCCCCGACGACACTCATGGATCCATTTGGGTACAGTTTTTCATCAAATTCTGGCGCATGCACGGGCCGCACTGAGTCTAACATGTGTGAGAAAGCTGCATGAACGCGCAAGCCATATATCACTAAGAACTCTTTGACCCGGCCAGGATTCGAACCCATGCCGTCCAGGATCACCCCTAAACGTACACAGTACCGTGACCACCGCACCAATGATCGTCTATAAGGATTGGTCAGTCTTGGCGCTTATTAACTAAGCTCCCTGACTGACCAACCCCCGACGACACTCATGGATCCATTTGGGTACAGTTTTTCATCAAATTCTGGCGCATGCACGGGCCGCACTGAGTCTAACATGTGTGAGAAAGCTGCATGAACGCGCAAGCCATATATCACTAAGAACTCTTTGACCCGGCCAGGATTCGAACCCATGCCGTCCAGGATCACCCCTAAACGTACACAGTACCGTGACCACCGCACCAATGATCGTCTATAAGGATTGGTCAGTCTTGGCGCTTATTAACTAAGCTCCCTGACTGACCAACCCCCGACGACACTCATGGATCCATTTGGGTACAGTTTTTCATCAAATTCTGGCGCATGCACGGGCCGCACTGAGTCTAACATGTGTGAGAAAGCTGCATGAACGCGCAAGCCATATATCACTAAGAACTCTTTGACCCGGCCAGGATTCGAACCCATGCCGTCCAGGATCACCCCTAAACGTACACAGTACCGTGACCACCGCACCAATGATCGTCTATAAGGATTGGTCAGTCTTGGCGCTTATTAACTAAGCTCCCTGACTGACCAACCCCCGACGACACTCATGGATCCATTTGGGTACAGTTTTTCATCAAATTCTGGCGCATGCACGGGCCGCACTGAGTCTAACATGTGTGAGAAAGCTGCATGAACGCGCAAGCCATATATCACTAAGAACTCTTTGACCCGGCCAGGATTCGAACCCATGCCGTCCAGGATCACCCCTAAACGTACACAGTACCGTGACCACCGCACCAATGATCGTCTATAAGGATTGGTCAGTCTTGGCGCTTATTAACTAAGCTCCCTGACTGACCAACCCCCGACGACACTCATGGATCCATTTGGGTACAGTTTTTCATCAAATTCTGGCGCATGCACGGGCCGCACTGAGTCTAACATGTGTGAGAAAGCTGCATGAACGCGCAAGCCATATATCACTAAGAACTCTTTGACCCGGCCAGGATTCGAACCCATGCCGTCCAGGATCACCCCTAAACGTACACAGTACCGTGACCACCGCACCAATGATCGTCTATAAGGATTGGTCAGTCTTGGCGCTTATTAACTAAGCTCCCTGACTGACCAACCCCCGACGACACTCATGGATCCATTTGGGTACAGTTTTTCATCAAATTCTGGCGCATGCACGGGCCGCACTGAGTCTAACATGTGTGAGAAAGCTGCATGAACGCGCAAGCCATATATCACTAAGAACTCTTTGACCCGGCCAGGATTCGAACCCATGCCGTCCAGGATCACCCCTAAACGTACACAGTACCGTGACCACCGCACCAATGATCGTCTATAAGGATTGGTCAGTCTTGGCGCTTATTAACTAAGCTCCCTGACTGACCAACCCCCGACGACACTCATGGATCCATTTGGGTACAGTTTTTCATCAAATTCTGGCGCATGCACGGGCCGCACTGAGTCTAACATGTGTGAGAAAGCTGCATGAACGCGCAAGCCATATATCACTAAGAACTCTTTGACCCGGCCAGGATTCGAACCCATGCCGTCCAGGATCACCCCTAAACGTACACAGTACCGTGACCACCGCACCAATGATCGTCTATAAGGATTGGTCAGTCTTGGCGCTTATTAACTAAGCTCCCTGACTGACCAACCCCCGACGACACTCATGGATCCATTTGGGTACAGTTTTTCATCAAATTCTGGCGCATGCACGGGCCGCACTGAGTCTATCATGTGTGAGAAAGCTGCATGAACGCGCAAGCCATATATCACTAAGAACTCTTTGACCCGGCCAGGATTCGAACCCATGCCGTCCAGGATCACCCCTAAACGTACACAGTACCGTGACCACCGCACCAATGATCGTCTATAAGGATTGGTCAGTCTTGGCGCTTATTAACTAAGCTCCCTGACTGACCAACCCCCGACGACACTCATGGATCCATTTGGGTACAGTTTTTCATCAAATTCTGGCGCATGCACGGGCCGCACTGAGTCTATCATGTGTGAGAAAGCTGCATGAACGCGCAAGCCATATATCACTAAGAACTCTTTGACCCGGCCAGGATTCGAACCCATGCCGTCCAGGATCACCCCTAAACGTACACAGTACCGTGACCACCGCACCAATGATCGTCTATAAGGATTGGTCAGTCTTGGCGCTTATTAACTAAGCTCCCTGACTGACCAACCCCCGACGACACTCATGGTTCCATTTGGGTACAGTTTTTCATCAAATTCTGGCGCATGCACGGGCCGCACTGAGTCTATCATGTGTGAGAAAGCTGCATGAACGCGCAAGCCATATATCACTAAGAACTCTTTGACCCGGCCAGGATTCGAACCCATGCCGTCCAGGATCACCCCTAAACGTACACAGTACCGTGACCACCGCACCAATGATCGTCTATAAGGATTGGTCAGTCTTGGCGCTTATTAACTAAGCTCCCTGACTGACCAACCCCCGACGACACTCATGGTTCCATTTGGGTACAGTTTTTCATCAAATTCTGGCGCATGCACGGGCCGCACTGAGTCTATCATGTGTGAGAAAGCTGCATGAACGCGCAAGCCATATATCACTAAGAACTCTTTGACCCGGCCAGGATTCGAACCCATGCCGTCCAGGATCACCCCTAAACGTACACAGTACCGTGACCACCGCACCAATGATCGTCTATAAGGATTGGTCAGTCTTGGCGCTTATTAACTAAGCTCCCTGACTGACCAACCCCCGACGACACTCATGGTTCCATTTGGGTACAGTTTTTCATCAAATTCTGGCGCATGCACGGGCCGCACTGAGTCTATCATGTGTGAGAAAGCTGCATGAACGCGCAAGCCATATATCACTAAGAACTCTTTGACCCGGCCAGGATTCGAACCCATGCCGTCCAGGATCACCCCTAAACGTACACAGTACCGTGACCACCGCACCAATGATCGTCTATAAGGATTGGTCAGTCTTGGCGCTTATTAACTAAGCTCCCTGACTGACCAACCCCCGACGACACTCATGGTTCCATTTGGGTACAGTTTTTCATCAAATTCTGGCGCATGCACGGGCCGCACTGAGTCTATCATGTGTGAGAAAGCTGCATGAACGCGCAAGCCATATATCACTAAGAACTCTTTGACCCGGCCAGGATTCGAACCCATGCCGTCCAGGATCACCCCTAAACGTACACAGTACCGTGACCACCGCACCAATGATCGTCTATAAGGATTGGTCAGTCTTGGCGCTTATTAACTAAGCTCCCTGACTGACCAACCCCCGACGACACTCATGGTTCCATTTGGGTACAGTTTTTCATCAAATTCTGGCGCATGCACGGGCCGCACTGAGTCTATCATGTGTGAGAAAGCTGCATGAACGCGCAAGCCATATATCACTAAGAACTCTTTGACCCGGCCAGGATTCGAACCCATGCCGTCCAGGATCACCCCTAAACGTACACAGTACCGTGACCACCGCACCAATGATCGTCTATAAGGATTGGTCAGTCTTGGCGCTTATTAACTAAGCTCCCTGACTGACCAACCCCCGACGACACTCATGGTTCCATTTGGGTACAGTTTTTCATCAAATTCTGGCGCATGCACGGGCCGCACTGAGTCTATCATGTGTGAGAAAGCTGCATGAACGCGCAAGCCATATATCACTAAGAACTCTTTGACCCGGCCAGGATTCGAACCCATGCCGTCCAGGATCACCCCTAAACGTACACAGTACCGTGACCACCGCACCAATGATCGTCTATAAGGATTGGTCAGTCTTGGCGCTTATTAACTAAGCTCCCTGACTGACCAACCCCCGACGACACTCATGGTTCCATTTGGGTACAGTTTTTCATCAAATTCTGGCGCATGCACGGGCCGCACTGAGTCTATCATGTGTGAGAAAGCTGCATGAACGCGCAAGCCATATATCACTAAGAACTCTTTGACCCGGCCAGGATTCGAACCCATGCCGTCCAGGATCACCCTAAACGTACACAGTACCGTGACCACCGCACCAATGATCGTCTATAAGGATTGGTCAGTCTTGGCGCTTATTAACTAAGCTCCCTGACTGACCAACCCCCGACGACACTCATGGATCCATTTGGGTACAGTTTTTCATCAAATTCTGGCGCATGCACGGGCCGCACTGAGTCTAACATGTGTGAGAAAGCTGCATGAACGCGCAAGCCATATATCACTAAGAACTCTTTGACCCGGCCAGGATTCGAACCCATGCCGTCCAGGATCACCCCTAAACGTACACAGTACCGTGACCACCGCACCAATGATCGTCTATAAGGATTGGTCAGTCTTGGCGCTTATTAACTAAGCTCCCTGACTGACCAACCCCCGACGACACTCATGGTTCATTTGGGTACAGTTTTTCATCAAATTCTGGCGCATGCACGGGCCGCACTGAGTCATCATGTGTGAGAAAGCTGCATGAACGCGCAAGCCATATATCACTAAGAACTCTTTGACCCGGCCAGGATTCGAACCCATGCCGTCCAGGATCACCCCTAAACGTACACAGTACCGTGACCACCGCACCAATGATCGTCTATAAGGATTGGTCAGTCTTGGCGCTTATTAACTAAGCTCCCTGACTGACCAACCCCCGACGACACTCATGGTTCCATTTGGGTACAGTTTTTCATCAAATTCTGGCGCATGCACGGGCCGCACTGAGTCTATCATGTGTGAGAAAGCTGCATGAACGCGCAAGCCATATATCACTAAGAACTCTTTGACCCGGCCAGGATTCGAACCATGCCGTCCAGGATCACCCCTAAACGTATACA